>CABHPQ010172532.1:72109-84678 GCA_902168405.1 Peromyscus aztecus
TTCCTTCCTTCCTTCCTTCCTTCCTTCCTTCCTTCCTTCCTTCCTTCTTCTCCCTTTTCTTTTTTAGTATTTTATTTTGAAACAGGTCTTCTTTTTTAGCCCAGACTGGTCTGAAGTTGCTGCGTAGCTGAGGATGACTGTGGAGCTCTGATATTCTTGCATTAGTGTTTCAAATTCTAAGATTAGAGTTATGCACCAGTATGCCTACATATATCTCTCTGTAGAAGAGCTGAAGTTTTTGTGTGTTCCCTCTTCTTTCATTTTTAGGAACACGGCATGATAACTCTTTTCCTTCTGCTCTGTTAGATACTCTAGGAAGTGTGAAACCTGCAGGAAACCCTGATCAGAAGTGGGTGATGGTCTCTGCGCTCACATGTGGCCCCCAACCAGGAGATACATTTCAGTGAGCTCATAAAAGTGTGTTCACCATGCCCTACTGTTCTTGGGTGATCACTGCCTTTCCTCAACACTGGCAGCAAAAACAAAAAGGTCTAGAAACATTGCTCTCTATTGTGGACAAGGACTCCAAACTGTGAACTGTCTGTGATGAGACATCAACTGTCCTACTGTCTCTTTAGAAAAAATACGTGGAGACTCTGTCCAAGAAAAAAAAAAAAAAGAGTGGCACACAGTTTCTCTGACTTTATCACTGAACAAGGAACCAGTCTGTGGCAAGAGGAAACAGTTCAATTATTAGCATGTTTTGCCATTGGACCACCAGATATGCAAGTGTGGCTGCAGAGTCAGGATGACTAGAATTAACCTATTCACTTTGATATAGTAATTAATAGTTTGGGGTATTTCATAAGACACAATAATTAGAATGTTATGTTATAGAGACAGCTGAGGCCTCTTACCTGTTTCTTAAGGAACCCCACCTTCTGGTTAACCTGAGAAAGATTAGCATGATAAAACTGCATGGAGGTGAACTGATTTGCTCTTTCTAAACTAGAACATTGTGATGGAGTTACCTTTCACTTTTGGAAAGTTTTCAGGATTCCATTTTAGATAGTCCATCCAGAGTCTGAGTAATTCACTCTGAGGTATGTATCTTCATGGATATGTAACTTTAAAACATGATTTCATAGAAAAATTCTACTGCATCTTGTTTTAGAGAAACATGGTCCCATTTCTTCCTGTTTTCAGCATAATTCCTAGATTTCCATGTTCATCTAAGCATGAAGAATTATTGTTCGCCAAACATTCACTTGCTTTGATGAGAAGAAATCAGTAGAACAGAACACATAAAATGTTTCACATGAAATACTTATATAAAAACCACCAGTGAAGCTGTATGAATTGGACACCATTTGATCTGTACTATAATATGGACTATAATACTGGAGCTATAATAAATTATATTAATTCAAATAATTTCAGTAGATATCTAGCCAGTAGTTTAAAAAAACATTTGCCTGATTAATTCTGAGAATAATAAGCAGTTATCTGTGGTCATCAGGAAGCATAATTTTTTTAAATATACTTGACTTTAACCACATCACTAGCAAAAAAAGCTTGATGAGAATTCTCTGCTTTACATATGAAGTTATTTCTACTTAACAGTTCCCTCACAACCATAAAAGATTCAAGAGAAAAGAGAGAAAAAGGAAAAAGGAGACTAGTTTATGGCCAAATCATATGGGACAAAGTTGTTCAAAATATTGTCACAGTTTTTGTTCTGACAACGCGTTCCATTCTTGCATCCCGTCAGGCCTCCCTGACTCATTGACAGACTGTTATATTCAGAATGGCCGTTGCAAACTTTCAGCACTCAGAAATGCTCAGGAGACATATAAAAATGTCTTTATTTAGAATGGACCATATAATACCTGCCAAATTTGTAGGTTTGAAATCACTTTCAGTAAGAATTAAAAGGCCTTCTTCCTTGTTGAAATAGGACTATCAATAGTTGACTTGTCTGCTTGTGAGAAATAGTGGGTTCTTGTCTCTGATGTTGCAATTTAGTTTAAAATCACTTTGTGATGACAGGGTACATAAAGACGACAAAACACTAAAGATGACAGTCTAATTTTCAAAGATGACCGATCATCGATAAAAGATTAAATAACGTAAACATTTGAAATGCCAGATTATCAGGTGGTTGGCACACTTTCAGTGTTTCAGATGCAGAGACACTACTGAGAAGACAGAATGATACATCTGTCATCCTTATTTTATACTATGCAAAAGCCTATCCTTCCCCAAGAAAGTAAATGAATGGTAATTGCTTTTCACTTATAAGTTATGTATTTTTCTCCATCTTAGTTCAATATGTTAAATGGTACCAAATGACAGACACAAATGTTCGTAATCAGTTTTTACAAAGCAGAATGTCTAGTTTGGGAAATTTCTTTTTAACCATAGCTAACCCTTAAGTTTTAAAAGCAGTTTTTATATACATACAAGAATGATTAGACATGCTGGTCCTATGAAGCTCCAAATGAAGTTGTTTTCAGTGCTCAGCCAACATCTGAAAAGTAAGAGATAAAATCAGTAAATACGTTGCCTAGACTATAGCAAAACAGCATTCTCAAATATATGCAGAGTATGCAGTAGTGTCTTTCAAATGCTCACAAAGTCTGTTTTACTTACACTTTGGTGGTACCATAATACTTGTATCCTAAGGATGCTGAGAATCCAACAACTACAGCTGGGCTGAGATAGCCAAAGATGTAAAAGTTCTTGTGCAAAAACCCTTTGCTGTAGATGATTCCCACAACGATGAGATACAGGTGTATGCCTTCAATGCACATCCAGGCAAAGGCAGCTAAGAAGAAGTAGTGAAGCAGGCCAGCAGTAATAGAGCAGACCAACTACAATGCAAAAGAAGGAAGAAACGATAAGTAACATTTTCTGTAGCATGAATCTTAACTGGTCTTATTAATAAAATCAAACCTGAAGCCAGTTATTGGGGTGAATGCTGGAAGATCAGAGGATCAGAACAAGCCACAGCTACCTCACCTCGCCAGTTCCTCAGCTGGTCCTGTTTCCTCAGACTGGAAGCTTCTGTGTCCTCATCCAAATGGAACTCAGCTGAACTGTGCTGCACAAAGTCTAAAAGCTTAACCAGCCAAATGCTTTTAGTTTCTGGTCTTCACGCCTTATATATTTTTCTGGTTTCTGCCATCACTCCCTGGGATTAAAAGCTCACTTTCTAGGGATTAAAGGTGTGTGTCATCATGCCTGGCTGTTTCCAATGTGACCTTGAACTCACAGAGATCCAGATGGATTTCTGCCTCTGGAATGCTAGGATTAAAGGCATGTGCTACCACTGCCTATCCTCTATGTTTAATATTGTGGCTGTTCTGTTCTGTGACCCGAGATAAGTTTATTAGGGTGCACAATATTTTGGGGAACACAATATCACCACAATTTTCCTTAAAATTATCATATCATCTCTCAACTTTCTTCATGAATGTCACTTTATATCATGACTGATCACACTAAAATACTCATGTCTCAAAAGTTTTGTTTTTAAGATGTGCTACTTTGTAGTTGGTTTAAAAGAACTACACTCCATTCATAGAAGTGTTAATGGACCTGCAATAAAATTACACTATTGTCTAGTCCAGAGATTTGTCATTTTTATGCATTGATCTTCTAGGATAAACTGGGGATTCTTCAAACCTAAACTATTTGTTACTTAGTGGCTGTATGATGTTTTAAATTGACTACTGTCTGAACATAATTCTCCTTTCCATTTTGATAAAGTCTAAAGAATGTAAATTATTGTTAAACCATACAAAAGAAAGGGAGCATCTTGATTAAGCACCAAAACTTCAGATGTACAAATAGTATATTTTACCAAAATACCCATTGCAGAATTGCTTCTAATTGTAAGATTACTACATACATTTGAGATATGTTTTAATTAAACATTTTTCACAAGTATTTACTTATTACTTATTACTGGAATTAGATTTAAATTTACTTTTAAAAGAATGTGTGTGCTTGTGTATCTACTTGTATGTGTATGTACTATATGCAGGTGGTATCCTTGGAGGTCAGAAGAGAGTGTTAGATTCCCCGAGACTGGATTTAACAGATGGTTTGAGTCACCAGATGTGGGTACAGGGAAGTGAACTATGGTCTTTGGCAAGAGCAGCAAGGCCTTTTAAGCACTGAGCCATCTCTCCAGCCCCCATAGTTAGGTTTATAAAAACTAATAGAAAAGGTAGCAAGCCATACCCTGATTAGTAATTTTAGGAAATAGTATTTTAGTAAATTTTAGTAATTTAATTTAATTTAGTAATTACTAAAATTAATAGTATCTATTACTGGAGAGGCTACACAACATACATACTTACTTATTTCCCTTCTTAAAACAATATAGGCAGTGGAGAAATGGCTAGGTGGTTATGAACACTGGCTCTTGCAGAAGACAAGGTATGCTTGCCAGCACCCATGATGGTATACAGCCATCTGCAACTACAATTCTAAGGGATCCAGTGGCCTCTTCTGAACTCCTTGGTCTCCAGGCATGCAAGTGGTACATATACATACATTCAGGCAAAACACTTATACTTATAAAATAAATAAACATAAAAAAGTTAAAATAGTATAATGCAAGAATAAGGAGATTATATGTCAAAACATGTTGGAGACATTTGTGTAAAGTTGGGAAACAGAAAGATTTCTGGAAGTTGAAATTTGGAAGCCACTTAGGAAATTGCTGTTGAGATAGAGCTTGAAAATGGGTAGATAGGATAGGGAAGAGTTGACAAAAACACTCTATGTAATAGTTCTGGAGGGCCGAGGGGTGCATACAATCCAGAGGTCATGAATCCTGCTGCACAGCATAGTAAAATTTGTGTAAACTAATTAAAATTGATGTTCCATGGTACCTAAGTCAGAAGGAAAATGTAATGACTAGTTACTAGCTTCAGTCCTGGGAAGATTTCCTGGAGGAACAGAAAGGCACAGGCACTTTCCTGGTCTGTGGTCCCAAGAATTCATTTCTCGAATCAGTGTATGGAAGGTGTTTAGGATTCTAGCTGTGCCATTGTGTCAACTTCAGTGGTGCTCACACCCTAACCTAGGGCTGCTGTCAGCCATTGGGTTACAGACTCCCAGTTGCCTAGAGACCAAGGACGAGTCTTGTGATCAGTAAAGGATTCCTCAAAGGACTCCATGGCAACCATGATGAACTGTTTTAGAAGTGCACTGTTCTTCCTTTTTTCCTTCACTTAGGGTCAGACCTTGTCTGCTCCCTCTTCCAGCCTGCAACCCCAATTTTTCCTCATGAACGCAACCTTTAACAAATGTGTTATATGTCTAGCCCCATTATAGGGCCTGCTTCTGTTCAAAGACAGATTAATGAATTATGAGACTCTTTGGTGAGGCCCCAGGTCATTCTACCTGTTTTGTGCTTACTCTCAACCCTAAAACCAACTTCATTTCGATTTCTCTTTAGTCTTTGCTTAAGCCCATGCAAAACCAGGTATTTCTTTGGTGCAAAATTTTGTTTTTTCCCAATAATTCACATAATGAAGGATTTTTTTTTGTTTAATGAATTTGAAGAGTATGTCCTTTAGATATGTTAGCATTATAAAAACCTAGAAGAGATAACTTAATTATCTAGCATGTCTGACCTACTAGGACCTTTATTATAGTTCGTGTTTATGTGATTTGTTCAGTGAGAAAATACTAGGGAAAATAAGAAGCACACTGGCGGGAGGGTTGCCTACCTTATTTGTATTGATGTTGATCCCAACAAGAAAAACAAGTTCTGCAAGAAAAAGGCTACAACAGAGGTTCTTGTGAATGGTGGTCCTGGTGCTTTGGATTTCACTGAAGAACCAGAAGGTGAAAATACATATGGCGAGGCAAATCAGTGAGATAATTATTCCAAGCTGAGTGATCCTTGTCAGGATATTATAATCTTTAATTCCCTAAGGGCAAATAATAACAGCGTGTTAAGAGGAAGACTTAGTGACTTATCAAAGGGGCTACAATCCCTAATGAACTTCTCAGGGAAGCATTAATCAAAATGGTCATAAAATATAAAAATAAAAATGTACATTTAGATGAGAAAAACTTGTACTTGGTGCCCAGAGAACTCTGATATAAATCATGTAGCAGGCTAACAGTACTATAATTAGTGATTTTTTTTCTCTAAGCATAGTATATATTAGTACATGCCTGAATAATGTTATCACCATCAGTTGCATGATGTTGGAAAGGTAATTCATCATTGTAATGGGAAAATGGTTAATTAAAGCAGATTTATCAGTGGTAAGTCCAAGGCTTATGTCTATGAGGTGATTCATCTAAAACACATTAAACAAAGGTAAAAGAGAAATGGGATATGTGGAAGACCAAAATAGTGTAGTTGAGACTGAAATGGAGATGAGTTGTTTATTTTTTACATAAAGAATAGAAGCTTTCCCCCCTTAATACACTGGAAAAAAATCACCGTTGTGATTGATACTACTTTAAACAGATGTATGCGATACTTAATAAACTTCATGGATTATAAGTATTAATGGAAGCAAATCAATGACAGTGATGAAGAAACTTAGAATCAACAACCTGATGAAGAATACAACACAGAGATACAGAGAAAGACATTATATAATAATAATAATAATGTACTCTAAGGAAATACTGAGGAAAAATATGAATTACAAGGATGCTTATTACTTTTTCATGTTTGAAAATCTTTGTGGTTTTATGTTCTTAAAGATATATGGGGTAAAAGAGTGCCAAATTTTATCAAGCATCAAAATGACCCCATTATAAAGGAAAAGGTCTCTAGATATCATGACACTAACATGGGTGGATAGCTATTGAAACATCATGTAAATTCCAGGGCCATGGAAAGATATTAGCTTTAACATGCAGCCTAATAGACTTTATGGACTAGACAAGTCCTTGATAGGAAATAAACTAAAAATTATTATGCATATTAAGCATATCTTAGAAGGGAAGAAAAGAAACAAAGACAAAACTAAAACCAAAACAAATTAAAAGATCAGGCTTTTCAATTACAGTAAGCATACAGTTGGTCCCCAATAAAATATAAAAGTATCATTCTTTTGATGACCCAGGTAAGAAGAGAGAGAATGAGGACGATGGAGGATGGTGGGCAGTTTGGGGAACACAAAGCACAAACTTGGCTTACAATGGAGGTACTAGAAGACATCAAAATTGCAAAGTGTGTCAGGTGACTGCAGCGGCATGAGGTGTGGGTGCCATTTGAGTTCGTCCGTTCACAGCCCTCGGATGACCAGCTGCCATTGTTCATGGCATCGGCTGAATAGTTCCAGAAGGCACAGTGTGTCCTGTACTTATCTGAGACCTGAAAAACAGACACTCTACTCATGAGACTATACATCAGAACTGCTTTGGTTGTATTTAAAGCATCGCTGGTAGGATAGCACAATGCTTAACATGTGAACACAGGGCCAATGCTGACAAGTGACATCTGTTATTTTGTAGTGGATTTGAAATTTATATTGCAGCAGTGCTACATTGTTTTTCAATTTTGTAGAGCTGTGATAATTTTTATTAAGTGAAATCATGTATATTTCAAACAGAAAGAGCATTACAGGTATTCATATCTGTCTTTATTCAGCAAATGCTTATTTTTTAATGATTCTTTCATTTTTATTTTATGTGCATTGTTGTTTCACCTGCGTGTATGTCTGTGTGAGGGTGCCGGGTCCTCTGGAACTGGAGTTACAGACAGTTGTGAGCTGCCATGTGAGTTCTGGGAATTGAACCTAAGTCCTTAGGGATAGCTGAGCCATCTCTCCAGCCTGCAAATGCTTATTTTTTATCAAACAATTGTCAGTTATACACTAAAAAGATAATATTGACCAAAACAATGTGTGTTTACTGTTGATCTTACATTCTACTTGTAAATAAAAAAATTATGAAATGAGAAAAGCAAAGGAGAAAGAAGAAGAAAATGGAATAGAAGGTAGTCCAAGACTTTTCTTAGGAGATGATGTCTGGTCATACAGATACATCATATTTGTGTTTGTGTGTTTGTGTGTTTGTGTGTGTGTGTGTGTGTGTGTGTGTGTGTGTGTGTGACAATGCCACAGCACCCACCTTCCGTCATGTGCATGTGGTTCTGAACAATTAACTCAGGTTGTCAGGCTTTGCTCACTGAACCATTTCACAAGCTCTTAAATAACATCTTTATATCCTTAAAGATATGGGCTTGGAAATTGCCAAAATTAATAATATATTTAAAGTAAAACTAGGAGATAGCTTAATTTTAGGACATTAAACATATGAATCATCGGCATTGACAAGAAGGTTTGGGAAGAACTAGAAGTGCAAAATATTTTATAGAAAAACTAATGAGTGTTGGTGTTGGAGTTCATTGGCAGAGGGCAGACACTGACCAGAAGGACTTGGGTTCTAAACCTATCACTGAAAATGAAGGATCAAAACTATGTTACCGTTTTTGTTTGATTTCCAATATACTTTCTCTCTAAAATTTACATATAATTTAAGTAATGCCACCTGAACATATTCCAGTTCACTGAATACATAACAATTGTAACTAACATTAGACAACAACTTACCTTTACATGACTTAGTGTAAATGTAATTTTTTCAAGTTCATATAGTGTGGGTGGATTTGAGCTAATTGAGGCAGAAATCACTGAAGAAATGACTTTTTCCTTTTCTTCAGAATTATCATTATTCTGAGGGTCCAGTAAGAAGTCATCAGATGGGGAAAGCAAGGGGCCGATGCTCTTATAGCACAGGAATGCAATGGCAACACTGCCTGTCAATCACATAAATGTAGTCAGCGGACACATAAACTGAAAGAGTATTGAAGTTCTTAAGCACACAAACTGAGCGGAAAAAAGTTAGACTCCACAGAAACCATGAAAACTCGATTGGAATGTGAAGTACAATATCTCATATGCACCATCATATTACATTTGTGTCTTACATTCTTTTTCTCTGTTAACTATTTTGGCATCACCTTTTCACAAACTTTGGTATTCCGGGATAAACTGAGAGCCTGATCCTGACAGAGAACCAGATTTTGAGATATATTCACCCCTAAAGAAGCGAGCTTTAATTCATATGCAGATGAATTGGACTACAGAGGACTGAGAACTGATTAAGCTGTGACATGCCACTGAGGTCAGCCTTGTAATCACTGTACTGCTCCCTCCTAATGCTGAAAACATTCAGTTCTGTGGAGTCAGAGGATCCATGTTTTACCTCAGTGCTGTTGAAGTGCAGTATCAGAATACAACCCATTGCTGCAGAATCACAAACATAAATATTGATATTATATTCAGAAAGTACTGTGGTAACAAAACTGGGCTCCTCCAAACCACGCTGAAAAGTAACATTCCTTCCATATAATCATGTGAGTTAGAACTTCCAAATTACATTCTTGTTCATTTTAATTGATACAATGCCTTATCTAACCGAGATACATCACATGCTCTTTCTTGGATCTACTAGCTAGCTTGAAAGACATCTATCCATAAAACATATAGATATTAATCTATGTGGTGATTAAACTTGCTGGTCAACACCTGTGGAAGAGGGAACCTCAACTGAAGAAATGCTTCAATTAGACTGACCTGTGACCATGTCTCTGAGGAATTTTCTTGAATGCTAATTAATGCAGATGGACCAAGCCATGGTGGGCAGTGCTGTCCCTGGTAAGGTATGACTGGGCTGTGTGAGGAAGGCAGTTTGAGGAGCAACAACCAATAGTTCCTCCACAGTTTCTGCTTAGTTCCAGCCACCAGGTTCTCCCTTGGCTTCTCTTCATGGTGGACTGTGACCTGGAAGTCAAATAACTCTTTCCTTGCCCCAGTTTCTTTTGGCCAGTGTTACAGAACTATAACTAGAACAGTCTGATGTATTTGGGCTAGTGATATCAAGACTCTTAGAAATGACCATGATGCTAATGTTTTCTGTGAATTGGCCAGAGCTTGGAGGAAGAACTGTAACTTCAGGAAGCATGAAGTCCACTTAGAGGGATGGTTACTTCTTAGGAGTCATAGTAAGAAGTGGTTCCAATTCAAATGAAAAGTTGATTTAAAAAGTATCTTTAAATTATTTTTATTAATTACTGATATCTAAAATGATACTTTTTAAGCATCAAATTGTGATTTTTGGATAAGGGGTGTCATAGAAATCCCCCAAATCCCCATAGTATTTCCTTAATGGACATTCTTTCAGAATTTTTCCCTTTCCAGTTCTGATGATTTCTTGCTAACTTTATGACTAATTGACCTTTGAGCTTCCTTACAAGATGTTGGTTTGAGTGTGAACTGTTCCCTAATCAGTTGTGTTTTGAATGCCTGGTCTCTAGCTGGTAGGGATATCTTGAAGGCTAGAGAGCTTTTAGTAGATACTGTCTGGCTTGGAAGAGGGCGCTCACTAGGCCTGAAGCTTTGAAGGTTGCTCTTACTTCAGTTCTATGCTGCCTTCTCTACTTCTTGGCCTTTGGGATTATGAAATTTTCCATCCCTCCACTTCCCTCTGCCATGCACTCCTCCATGCCTTCCCCACCATGGTAGACAGACTTAGCATGGACCCTCCCAAATTGTGAGCCAAATAAATCTTTCCTCTTGGAAGTTTCCCTACCAGATATTCTGTAACTAACACAAAAGGTCTGTACTTTCTACTAAAAAATAAGGCTCTCTCATCAACAAAAGAGATTGCAAATGTAGACTATTTGAGAAGACTACATCATTTCATACTGAATTCCATCGGCTCTCATTTTTTTTTTGCTTATGATTATGCTTTTTTATGTCCTGTATTTTCTATATTCTGTTAGCATTAGCATATCTTTTTTCTAAGAATAAAAATCACTGTTTCATTCAATGTCTGGAACAAATGTGTATTTATTTAGTGCAAATGACTGTGTTAAAGTTCTGGAGACATCATTTTAAGATGTATATATATATATTATATATATATATATATATATATATATATATATATATATACACACTTGTTAGTAGCTATTTGCTATTTTCCCTTAGATTCATTTGTTTTGTTTCTTTTTTGTTTTCTGTTGGAATGCTACCAGTCAAATTTTCCCCAGCAATGCAATAATGCTTTGCAACCTAGATTACTGGAAAACCATCAGGGTGAAAAAAGTTAAGATTTCCCTGAATATTAAATTTCAAGAGCAAGTTTTTCAAGAGTAACTTCTTAAAGACTCTTGTTTCTAAAAGTGTCATGCTCTTTTTTTTTTTTTTTTTTTTTTTGAGTACGCTAAATGATCTTCTCAGCAGGACATTCTTCAGTGGTCTGTTTGGGCATCTGATTATTGTCCCAATTTCACAAATACTTAAAAGAAAATATGTAGAATTCCTTAGCAGAAGTCTATTATGTTTTTATTGTAAAGTCACGGTTCAGAGCACTGAATTTTGTTTTGTCACCCCATCCCTATCACATTTCTAAATTCAACTCACAAAATAATATGAAACCCATCTGTACCTCTTGATCCCTTCTGCATTCCTATCAATGGCACCGTGTGTCTTTTCTAATGAATTTTACAAGAAAAATCTCATGCAGACATTGTTGGAAGGCGAGATAAGTTTGCACATTTGCCCTTTCCTTTAAGATTCAACCTTGAGGAAAAGACATTTTTTCATTCTGCGTTATTGAGATCTGGTATTATCATCTCTTTCAACTGTCCACTTATGTGTGCCATCATTAAGCATAACAAAGCTACCATACAATCAGTCAGCATGGCTCTGAGATTTTAATTCTGTGACAATTTCAACATTTGTCACCATAATAGGTATTTTCAACGTGCTTTCCACAACTTCTAAACACTATTCAAATTGTCTTTGAAATTTCAACTGTTTACCAGGTTCTGTGGATATGTTCATAAATATTATATGTATGCTTCATTGATTACAGTATGGCTTAGTAGCATGCGAGCTAAGGGTTCAGTCGCAATACATCTTGGTTATTTGTTTTGTAACTGTATGTTTCTCACTTTTATCAGAAAATAAATAATGGTGAGGACAAAGAATAGAGAAAAAAAAAAAACTTCCTAAGCAATGGAAAACAAAATGAAATGAAGCAAAACTGAGAAAATATCAGGAGGTTAGCTTGTAAGATGGTCATTAAAAAGAAATTCTAACTGCATATAAAGCAGTTTCTATGTGTATTTATGGTACTTTTCATCTGCGTTTATGGTTATCCAATACTCTTTGAGAAAAGGTTCCAGTTCATGCTTACTCTCGATACTGTGCTCTTACCTATCAGAGAACAACTATAGCAGGAATTATGCCACGTTAGGGAGGATTTTCTGTGCACATTACTCCAAGAGGAGATAAATATAAATTAAAACAGTAACTACTTGCTTGGCTCCAGTTAGGTGACAAGGAAAAGCTTGTTGAATTGATTTCTTTATTAACTTCTTCCTTTCTGGGATTGCTCTAAACTATTTGCTGATAAACATGAAGACAAATCCATTAACTTTGCACCTTAGTTCCATTATCTACCAAATGAGATTGTTAAATTAGATAACCACTAAACTGCTTGCGACTAGAATTCTGTCTTAAATTTTTTTTAAAGTTTTATTTGACTTAGAGTTTACGATACAAGCCAAG
>CABHPQ010172533.1:0-60276 GCA_902168405.1 Peromyscus aztecus
GTATGGGCTGGAAAAGAATAGAGTTCAGCATCATGTCAATGGGGAGAATATCTGGCAAAAAATATTTGGGATGGCCAACACTGATCCAGAGAGTTAAGATATTTTAATATTTTGGAAAGTAGTAGTTAAGAAATAAAAAGTGAAGGCAATGGAGAAAATGGAAAGAGGAACAGAAATAAGGATGAATGAGAGAGGATGTGGATTGTATTCAGGAAGAAAAATAGAGGAGAGTACAACAGGTGAATAAGCATCAGAGAAATGAAACAACCTAGGAAAGCATTATAAAAGCTAAAGCAAAACCATTGCAAGATGTTTATGCAAAACTGAATATTTAATGAAAAAAATAATTCTCATAAACAACAAAAAGTGTAATATAAGTACATTTGATTTAAAGGATTGCTTCATTCTGCCCTTTCCTTCCTGGTGAGAAAGGTTTTGAATTATTTCTTCCCTTGTGATGTTTCTATACATTTTGGGGAGCTGAAACTTACAATCATGATTCAAAACCACTGAAGTGTATTTGTGATATTACTCCAGGGACATTTAGATCAACAATTTCTGTTTTGCATCCATCATAACTGTACTTAGTTGGGTTGTATAGTTTTCAGTTCCTTTCTTAAAGCTTCTTCAGGTTTGGCAGTGTTCTGTGAAGGCGAGTAAGGTGGGAGCCTGTGCCTGGAGCTTCCACTGACCTCACAAGAAGCCCTGTTAGAAACATTGCTTTAGTTGCAGTCTTATTTTTTAAGTATTTTTTTATTAAAAATTATCTATTAATTTTATATACCAACCACAGATCCCCTCCCCTCCCTCCTCTCACCCTCCAGCCTTCTCCCCCATCCCAACACCCATTCCCACCTCCTCCAAGGCAAGGCCTCCCATGGGGAGTAAGCAGAACCTGACACACTCAGTTGAGACAGATCCAAGCCCCACTCCCTGCCCCATAGGTAGTGTGGTCCAAAAAGGCCCATTTATGTCCTGGTATGGATCTTGAGCCCACTGCCAGGGGGCCCCTTAAGATCAAGCTACATAACTGTCTTGCCTATACAGAGGGCCTAGTCCAGTCCCATGGAGACTCCACATCTATTGGTCCACAGTTAATGAGTTCCCACTAGTTTGGTGTGATTGTCTCTGTAGGTTTCCCCATCATGATCTTGATGCACCTTGCTCATAGAATCTCTCTTCTTTCTCTTTGACTGGACTCTTGGAGCTTGACCTGTTAGCTGCAGTCTTATAGTACTACCATTTGGCAGTCTTGCTCTCCACCAATAGAGGTATATGAGCTCCTTGAAGACTCTCGATCTGACCTTTGATGTTGTTTGTATCATGGACAGTTTAGTGAATGTGTAGATGCCCAGGAGAGTAGAGGGGTGGAACTCCTTTTTAAATTTTTCCAGTTCTATTTACCATGTAAGTATATCAGTCACCCTTCTATTTGCTACCCTTGGCTATTACCATGCTAGCCCTTCCCAATCCCTCTCAAATTCATGGCCTCATTTACTTTAATTATATTACTGTTTTTTTTTTCCTTTTTTAAGACAAAGTTTCTCTGTGTGGCCCTGGCTATGCTGGAACTCACTCTGTTGGCCAGGCTGGCCTTGAACTCAGAGATCCATCTGCTTCTGCCTTCCATTTGATGGGAATAAAGTTGTGTGCCAATACCACATGGCACTATTATTGTTAAATAAACATATATATATATATATATATATATATATATATATACTATTGAGTTCATTTAGTGTTTCCTGTGTGTATATGATTTTAGGGCTGATCACTTGGTATTGGATAAGCAAGTGGGCAGCTCATCCCTGGGAAAGACTAATTCTTCCTCTCTCAAGAATCTTTAGTCACCTGTAGTTCTTTGTCTAGGGGTAGAGAACCATGAGAGTTCCCATTTCCACTTTTAAATGTCTACTGATATTGTCATTGTTTGGGCTTATTAGGCAGACATATTATTGAGGTATCATGGCTCTAGTTTCTGTCATTTCTAAGAGATAAAATTGCACAACTGATTTTCTGGCCCTCTGGCTTTAACAATCTTTTGATCTTCCCCCTCCCACTCCCACAATGACCACTGAGTCTTAGTTATACAAGCTGTGTTATAGTTATATCTATTGGGACTGGATATCCTACAGTTAGTTCATTTCTGCATTTTCACGAGTTGTGTTTTTGTTTTTGTTTTTGTTTTTGTTTTTTTGTAAAGGTCTCTGTACTCTGCAAAGGGAACTTATTTGATGATTATGACAGTTATATTTTTGTGTGAGTATAAGGATATGCTTTAGAATGCAGTTTGAGAATATCCTGGCCTAGTAAAGAGATACTTTTTCAACGCCTGTGAACACATTCACCCCAAGAAATTATCCAACTTTCCAGAACCAGCATGATGTCCTTTTTGTTGAGTTATCATCCAGTTCAATTTTGCAACCATTAGTTGTTGGCAAATTATTGAAGCCACTATTGCACCATCAGAGATAATTTGCCATGCTAGTGATTGTTGTAGTTCATAGCATCAGAACTTAGTAGGACTATTGGTTGCTACCTTTCCTTGTAGCCTACAAGGTACCTTCTGATACTATGAAAGCTAGATCTCAGGACATAAGAAATGATTATTTTTTGAGTGCTTGAAGAGTGAGACAGAAAAAAATCTATCAAAACATTATGCCTCTTAGTTACTGTTCTATTGCTGTGAAGAGACACGATGACCAAACAACTTATAGAAGAAAGTATATCATCAGAGGTTTGCTTAGAATTTAGGAAGTTTAGCCCATGATCACAGAGAGGATCATGACAGCAGCCATGCAGGCATAATGCAGGGGCCTTAGCTGAGAGCTCAAATCCTGATCCAAAGACAAGAGGAAGATGGAGTGAGACTGAGCCTGGCATGAGCTTTTAAAACTTCAAAGCCCATCTCCACTGAAACACCTCCTCTAACAGGGTATCACCTCCTAACCCTTCCTTCAAAGCCCCTCTCCAGTGACACACCTCCTCTAACAGGGTAACACCTCCTAAACCTTCCTAGAACAAACAAAAACCAAAACCACACCCCAACATACTATTACAAACATGTAAATACATGAGTACATGAGGAGCATTTCATCATAATCACCTTACCTGCATACTTCTAAGTATTAATTTTAGGTAAATATAAAGTAATAACCCCTCAAAGCCTTTTCAAATGTTCTCAGCGTTGTTTGACCCTGCTTTGTCTTTTGTATTGAACTCCTTCCACACACAAAAAAAATCTCCTGACCTGCTTCTTTCCCTATCCCCCCTTCATATCAACTTTATGCTGTTATTCCAGTTACTACATATGTAGAGATCCCCTCAAAGCAGAAACTCTCAGGTGGTCTTCAATATATGTTAGAATCCCAAAGAAGTAGGCTCTAATACCACTAACGGAATGAACTTCCCAGGGAGAGTGAGGGCAACAAGGCAAGGAACCAAAGTGTCCTTCTTTCATGAACTTTATACACAAAAGCCACCAGAAGGTATGACCCAGATTTAGGGTGGATCTTTCCACCTCACATGATTTTACCTAGAAAAAATCCTCACAGATGCGCCCAGTTTAGTGGGTTTTAGTCATTTTGGATATAGTCAAATTGACAACCAAGAATACCATCACAGCAACCTTTAAGATAGTCAACAAGGGGATTGCTTTTATTCATCTTAGTCATTTTTCTGTAACTCTAAACTCTGTATATATGAACTTTTTATCATTTTTTTATTTATCACATTTTTTTTTATACCTTGTCTGTACTGTTACCTCACTGCTTAGATGTAATATTTGACTTCAAAGTAATATGTAAAAGAACTTATATTTGTCTCATTAATTATATTATTTATTTATACCATTATATTGATTATATAATTATTCTTATATCATTACATAATTATACCATTAGATCAACTGCAATATGATGGTGGATACTACATTATAGAAGTAATAGAATCACTGGACTCTTAGGGAAGGATAATACAAGATTAAATTCCACAGTATTAATATCTTTTAATGTTGAAAATATTTTTATTAATATATTCTGATGTTCTGATCATAATTCCCCCTCTCGTGTCTCCTCCCAGATTCTCCCCACATCTCTACTCTTCCAACTCCTCACCTTCTTTCACTCTCTCTTTTTTAAAAAACAAATAGGAAAAAAATCTACCAGAAAACAAAATAAACAAAAACAACAAAAACAAAGATAAAGCAGAAGAAACACATACTTGCAAACACATATAATACACACACACACACACACACACACACACACACACACACATACACACACACACACACTCTAAAATCACCAAGAAACTAAAATATACAAAATACCAGTAAGTTAAAATTTGCTCAACCAGAGCAATATGAGATTAAGAAAAACAAAACAAAGTACTATTCAGTTCGGTATATGTTGGCTATCTACCACCGAGCATGCTCCCTGAACTTAAACGTGGGTGTATGTCCAGTGAAAATCCAATGGAGAAAGTGTGTGTGTGTGTGTGTGTGTGTGTGTGTGTGTGTGTGTGTGTGACTTGGAGATAGCTTTTTGGTTGGTGATAGTAGGTTGTGTCTACTTTTCCTTCTTGGAGATGGAATTCTATCTCGCTTGAACCTGTGCATGCTGCTATAGTTCTTGTGAATTCTGTTAGTGTCAATCCAGTTGTATCTAGACTGAAACATTTCTGTGATGTCACTAATCTTTGGCTCTAAGAATTTTTCTGATATATCTTCTCCTGAAGAGAGAGGTATTATGAAGTTATCCCATTTAGGACTGATTATTCCAAGATCTCTTACTCTCTGCACATTGTCCATTTGTAAGTTTTTGTGGTAATTCCCATCTACTGGAGGAAGAAGCGTCTCTGATAATGGCTGAGCAATACACTGGTCTATGGGTATAAAACAAGGTTATTAGTCATTTTACTAATATGTTTCTTTAGCCAAAAAATGGTATTTGGTTTTCCACTAGGCACATGGTCTATTGAATACCAGGTTCTTGACCGCTGGAACAGGTTTAGGCATGGAATCCATCTGATGGAGTAGGCTTTGAATCCAGTCAGACAATGGTTGGTTATTCCCATAAATTGTGTGACACTCTTGGACAGTGTGTCATACAAGCAGTTACCACTATAGACTGAATGATTAGTACTTGGCTTTGGTGTTTAT
This sequence comes from Peromyscus aztecus, assembly GCA_902168405.1. Classification (NCBI taxonomy): domain Eukaryota; kingdom Metazoa; phylum Chordata; class Mammalia; order Rodentia; family Cricetidae; genus Peromyscus; species Peromyscus aztecus. The sequence continues at coordinate 5,162 of CABHPQ010172533.1, forward strand.
CTTTCTCCTCTGGCTGTAAGAAGAGTACCTTCCACTATCATTAGTAAGTAGGGGTGAAGATGCCAGGTAGGAAACCAGGTAGATTTTTGATGTGTTCAATGAGATATGCAAATGATATCTTCAGCAAGAGTGGCTTACCATCAGTTTTTGGAGGTCAACCCATAAACCTGACAACAGCTCGATTTGTTTGGGGTTTTCCATGGGGGCTCTTTGGTCAACAAATCAATTAGATGTAACATATTCCTGATTCTGGCAAGAGATGCCTAATTGGGGTTTTGTCTTCCCCGTTATTTGATGATTCCATTTAGGTTTTTTTTTGTCATATGAGTAAATATTTTAAGAAGCTGCACTTTAATTGGTTTCTATATGAACCCTCAAATGGCCCTGAGGGTGAGCTGTCCCTCCTGGTACTCCCTTTCTTCCATCTCTCTTCCCTCCCTTCCGTATTTAATCTCCCCATTTTAAAATATGCATTACTTTTGTCTTATCTGGACATTATTTTATTTTTTTAATTCCACGGAAATATCATAATTACAATGTTAAATCTCAGCTAGTATATTAGTAAAAGAATGTTAGTGAGGCGAAGTGGCACACACATGCAATCTCAGCACTTGGGACATAGGCATAGTAGGACCTGGAGTTCAAAGCTAGCTTAGATACACAGAATAAGAGAGTAGCCTTAGCAGATGAGACTATCTCAAAAGCCAAAAGTGATTAAATAACAGATAAATACATAGAAAAATAAGTAAATAGTTATTAAGAGTTTTCTATTTGTATTAATTAGAACTCTGCCTCTTTGTCAGAAATTTTATATATATATATAATCTTATATATATATATAATTATATATACATACATATATACATACATATATATATAAAGTTTGGCTAACACTCCAGGTAGGCATGAGGTAATTTGTTGGAGGATTGTTTCTGTTCTAGCAGGGTTGTGATCATCAAAGTGAGACAGATGGAGATGTAAGCAATAGCCTAAAGAAAGGAAAGAGACATATCACTGTTGTCATTGCAAATCAAGAAAACAAACTTTCACTGCTGAGAGTCTAGTTTGAAAGGATGAGTAAGTGTATAGTATAAAAAGCAAAGGAAAACAAAACAAAACAAGAAAAAACTTTTCAAACAGTAGTATAAGACCTTTGGGGAGAAGAGATGTCATGTACAATGCTAGTTGGTTAGGCTTTCTCACCTTCATCTTCCCATCTTCTGTCTTCTTTAATCTTGTCATAATACATTAGGCACATATCAAAATCAGGGTGAAAAGAGTATTTGGGTACAAATAATAAATTCCTCTCACTATCTTAAATTATAAATGGTTCCTTAGAATCTTGAACTAAGGTTTCTGACTTTAGAGGAACTACAGTTTGTCTGTGGCTTCTATTATATGTGTAGGTCAGGTCACACACTTCATTAGCATCATGAATACTGCATATAATCTTGCTTTATTATGACTTTATTTAAATTGCGGTGGACAGTGGTTGCATTTACAGAGTTTGGCATAGTGCTTAGAATCATGTATTAAGAATACATGTCGAGGTCTTTCATCCACTTGGCTCCGGAAGTCCAATCGGCAAGAAAGAGGAAGGATTGTATGAGCTAGAATTGTTGAGACCATGATTGGAAAAAGCACAGGGACAAATAGCCAAACTAGTGGAAACACATGAACTATGAACCATTAGCTGAGAAGCCCCCAACTGGATCAGGCCCTCTGGATAAGTGTGACAGTTGATTAACTTGAACTGTTTGGGAGGCCCCCAGGCAGTGGGACCAAGACCTGTCCTTAGTGCATGAGCTGGCTGTTTGGAACCTGGGGCCTATGCAGGGACACTTTGCTCAGCCTGGGGGAAGGGAGGAGGGGACTGGACCTGCCTGGACTGAATCTACCAGGCTGAGCTGAATCCCCAGAGGAGTCCTTTCCCTGGAGGAGATGGGAATGGGGGGTGGGCTGGGGGGAGGGCAGGGAGGGCAGAGGGAGTACAGGGGAATCCGTGGCTGATATGTAAAATTAAATTAAATTATAAAATAAAAAGAAAACAACTAAATTATAAAAAATAATAAAATAAAAAAAGAATACACATCAATAGTATGTAGACAGAGCAATCTCAAAATGTTATTTCTTAAACAGGAATAGGCTGAGTTATATGCCTATATAAATTGAAAATTTAAAAACATATTTTCCTTCATTAAATACATATATTTATAAGATATTATAATGTTATTTTGTCCTAAATTATAGTGTTTTATAAATACTATGTAAGTATATTTAACATAGTATGAATAGATTGGTAAGTACTGTAGAAAACTATATGCAATATATTATGATGTTAGAGTTCCTAGATTTAGATAGCCTAGATTTCAAACTTGTTAACATTCATAATGTCAGGAATATTTATGCTGTATCATCAGCTTTAGTCCAGATCAGTATAAAATCAATGTCATGATCTGAGTCTTCCTTATCAATCAATATTCATTTTCTATACATTTTATATAATGTATGAAAGACTCAATGTTTTCCCACTGCCCATTTTTTATAGATATCTATGCAATTTCTTAATTAATTTCATGCAAGGTACCCTATTTGTGCTTTTAGAATCAAGTACTTTTGTTATTATATTCTGTCACAGCATATTTTCTCAACTCTCCCCAAAATGCCTTAAAATATTTCTTCTAGGTTTACTTGTCATTTGTATCTTATTGTTATTTTTTTAATTTCCCCCTCATTCTTCATGATATCACACATCATTTTCCAAGCACCTTTAGAAATATTCTCCTCCTCTGTGTAGGAATAAAATTTGTAAGTGAATATGAAACAATTTCTGAACTCTAAAACTTACCTTGGAAGTTTTGGTTATATGAGATGTGAAAGTAAACACTACTATAATCCTCAATTGGCCATTGAGAAGCACAAAATTTGAAGAGAGATTGAGCCATTGAATCTGTCTCTCCTCCGCATTTTATCCAGAGCTTAGAGAGAAGCATCTGTGCTGTGCTATTAATTCTGTCTTGTAGGCCTCATGACCTCATTACCACAGAGAAAAGTCCTTCAAATATACTATACAAGGTAGAGTTTTCCTTCAAAAAAATAATAGTCAAAAGAAATGAGGAATAGATTTACAGTATTCCCTTGAGGAAGTTAAAAATCAAACAACAACAAAAACACACAAGTATATATTATAAGAGAGGATCAAAAGCCTCTTTACTACTTTTAGATCATATGTTTAGAGAGATTTTCAAAGATATTCCTAGTACTAGTATAATTAACACATAAGCCATTTTCAAAGCATGTAAATCCCAGGTTATTAGAATTAGCATTAACAACAGAAGTTAGAATCCATAAAATCACTTTTCCAAGCAAAATGCTATTTAGTTTTAAAAGTAGTCACATTTGTAAAAGGATATTTCACAATATATGTACATTTATATTTGTATTTATGTATCCATATATGTGTGTATGTGTATATCAAACAAGTCTAATTAATTATTTAATTATTTTACCACCAACAGCATAATTATAGACAAAATACCTTTAATAGAGACACTTCTGATAGGGACCTTGGTAGTTTCAAGCTAAGTAGATTAGCATTCCCTTTTAATTTATGTTCTCAAACTGAATCCTTTCCTCTCATTCTTTCTATTCATATTTGAAATTGAAAATTCAGATTTATTTTTGTATTAAATCTCATTGCTTCTCATTCCACTCTACAAATCTCTGAGCAGTTCTCTGCTGCAGCTCTCTCATTTATTCTTTCCTCCAGACCTGCCATACTTCTGTCCAACATCCCAACACTGAGTTCTGAGTGTAGATTACTGGTCATCTTCACTCTAGCTAAACTATTCTTACAATACTCCTAGTCCAATCTTCCAGACATTTCCACACACCACAGTTCTCCTGTGACTGGCAATCACTGGCTGTTTCCAAAGCGCTACATCACTGTGTATTTTTCTTCCTTTCTTTGGTCGTCTCCCAAAACCTCATCCATGCTGTGTGTCAGGAACTGTGCTACTCAGGGGAGAATAAGACACCGCGATTGCAATGTTTGACTTTATAGTCTAGTACAGAACAGAGACACTGAACAAGCATTTGCAAGGATATTCAATTTATGGAGGAAAAATTCAATAATCTTTATGCACAGTTAAGAGAGACTTTGTGATTCTTTTTTCAGGCTACCATGCTATTCCACCCACCACAAAGGCTTATTTTTTACATTTTTATTTACTAAACGTTTTAACTTCTACTAAAAACATCACATTATTTTGCTACTGTCTCCTGTGTTCCATGCTGATTCTCACGCTAAACCAAATTCTTGGAAAGGCCAGACAACAGGTAAGATAAATACCCTCTGCCATAGATTCCATCTGTGCACTACATACCATCACTGTGACACTTTCACCTTAGTTTGTAATTTTAGTTTCATGTATCTTTCCAATTCCCCTTGCTAGTCATTTGTATAATGGCAGGAACCATTTTGTACAAATAAGATACCCGAACCTTGTATATTAATCCTTGACTAAAAGTTGAACTGGTCTACATTTAATTACTTTTGTATATTTCATAACTATTCTTAAATTATTGTTAATGAATCCATTTATTATAGGAAACATTAATCATTCTATTTATGATTAACCCAAATGGCCACTTATGGCCTAGCAGATCTTTTTTCCTATCCTGTTACTCACCAGTGCAGAAATCCTTCCACCATGCCGAACCCTGTGTTACCTTGGTCATGTCATTTGCCTCATGAGCAGCATTATCTTGTGCCTCATACCTCTCTAACTACATATTATACAGCTGAGTATAGTGATTTATAAGACCCACAAATAAAAATGTCTGGAAACATCAACATATCTCTAATATCTCTCTTTAGATAGTCAACATATAAATAACATAAAAACTGCTTTGGCTTATTTCTTTTGGTGTGCCTGAGTGTGTATATTGGTCTGTGTATATTGGACGTGTATGTGTAAGCAGTTGTACACTCCTGTGTGCATTCTCATGGAGGCCAGAGAGAATGTTTGGAATCTACTCTCTTGTGCTTTGCCTTAATATTTTGAGAATGGAGCTCTCACTAAACTGGTCGATTGGCTGAGAGTCAACAAGCACCAGTTATCCTTCTGTCTCCATCAACTCAGCACTGAAGTTACTGAAATTCATGGCCTCACACCATTCTTAAGTGGATGTGTAAACAGCAAGTGCTCTTACCCATTAAGCCATCTCTAAAGACATGAACAGAACTTTCCGCCCTGTTATTAAACATAGATTTTTTTCTCATACAACATAATCTGAATACAGTTTCTCCTCCTCCTACTCTCATTTCTTCCCCACCTCCTTTACCATCTAGACCCACTCCCCATCTGTTTCTCATTAAAAAGAACAGGCTTCTAAGAGATAACCACAGAACATAACAAAACAAAATACAATAAGATAAAACAAAAACCATCAAATTGAAGTTGGGCAAGCTGAGTCAACAGAAAACTGAGAGTCCCTAAGAAGGCACAAGAATCAGAGATTTGCTGTTTCATGCATTCAGGAGTCCCATAAAAGTATGAAACTTAAAGCTATAATGTATACACAGAAGACCTGGTGCATGCCCTGTGATTGTAATTTCAGTTTCTGTGAGTTCAGATGAACTTTGCACAGTTCTTGTAGAGGGCCTTACTCTCCTGGTATCCTCCACCTCCTCAGTTACCTCCACTCCTTCTCCCTCTTGTTCTGTAAAGTTTCTGAGCTGTGCGGGGAAGGATTTGATGGAGACATCCCATTTAGAGATTTGTCTGAACAGAACTTTTAAAGAACTTCAGACATCTCTGCAGAGTGGTGGTAGCTTGGAAGGAGACTGTAATGAGCTCTCTTATAGTCTATTTCTGTTGCTAAAACAAAATACCTGAGATTATTTTATATATATATATGTATATATATAATGATCTTTAAAATTGTTAAATTGTTTTGTATTTTGGGGGTGAGTAAAAGTTGGTGTAGTGGCACCAAAACGTGAGGCAAGAGTTTCCATCTAAAACCTGAGAAAGCTTAACACACACATACACAAAAAAGATTCTAAAACAGAGCTAAAAACAGCTTCCTAGTTGTGTCTCTCAGGAAAATCGTGAGCTACAGTATGGAAGGTTCGCAGTGGCATGTAGGTTTGAGTGCAGCATGGCAGATTTCCAGTGTGGTACACAGTGGCGTCTCCAAGCCATACAGTAAACTGCATGACAGATTTAGCTTTTGTGGCTACACTCTGCTGGATGGAGGCATAGACCCACAGTCTCCCAGAGTCCGGCGGTGAGCGTGGTTCCCCCAAAGCTGGTGGTAAACGTAGTTCCACCATGTTGAACTTGCAGCAATACACAGAGGCATCTCCAAGCTGCACAGTATGCTGTATGGTGGATTTAAGGTTTACTAGTACACATACACACACACACACACACACACAGAGAGAGAGAGAGAGAGAGAGAGAGAGAGACAGAGACAGAGAGACAGAGAGACAGAGACAGAGAGACAGAGAGACAGAGAGACAGAGGGACAGAGAGACAGAGAGAGGGATTTCTCTGCTACATGCTGCTTTGATAGAAGCATAGACTCACTGCCTCCCAGAGTCAGCAGACAGCATGGCTCCCAGAGCTGGCAATGAATTATCTCCACCATGTTAAAAAGCTGAGATGGGTGGAGTTAGCAGCCAAGCCTGCTACTTGAGTACTACCCACTGCAGTTTAAAGCAATGGATTCACAATAAAACAGATTCAGATGAAATAAACTTCTAAATGGTTTACAGTATATGTAAAAATGTATGTAGGCTTGGAAGAGAGAGGAAATGAAACATAAACAGTTATATAAAGAAATAGAAAGTTTTAAAAAATAAAGTCCTTAAAGAGACAGTAAAGGTAATATAAACATAAGCCGCGTAAAGATGGATATTACATAGAGATGGTCCTTCAGGTTCCTGCTTCACAGAAGAAACTGCCGGGCATTCTACAGGACATGGAGGGAAACAAATGACTGAGAGACTAGGTCTATGGGCTGAAGATGAATGCCTCAATGTTACAGAGGAACTTTGTATGACTGTTCATGCAGGCAGCTGTCTCTGTAATTCTAGATTTTTTGGAAGTTGTTTACAATGATCTTCCTGTTTACTTAGATAATATATCCTTCTGGGGTCTTTGATGTAGTTGAAGACTAGATAGTTATAATTATGGTTTTTCTTGGTTATGAAAAGAGGAAAGGTAGATATGAAACTTTAGATTCACAATTATAGGCTAGAAAAAGAGGACATGAAGTTGGAGAGATGAGTAGAGATGTGGGATTGATCTAGGAGGAAATATGATATAACATGAAATTATTAAAACTATTTTAAAAACCATAAAACATTGATCTACAGTCTCAGGTAGGTGATGGCTTTCAGACTTACCTACAGAAAGTTGGTCAAAATTTTCTTGTAACTGATTAAAACAGAAATGACAACATTGTTGTATAATTAAAAGAAAATGGAATTAGGGTTTACTACAGGTCTATTTTAACACATGGAATCCACTCTGTATATAGTCTTTTATTTAATCCTTGTAAAAAAAAATGGCATATGGCTATAGGCTCCACTTTTACTTAATAAGAAAATTATGCTCACTGAAAGGTAAAACAATGTTTCAAGGTCTTGTAATTAAATTGTGCCAGACGAAAACATGGTGAAACAGTCTGTCTCAGATCAGAGCACTGCTCCTATATTGTCAAACCTATATCAGAGCTGCACTGAAAGTCCTTGGAGAACAAATGCAGTTCATTAGAGCTGACTAGAAAGCAAGGATGGGGGGAAATAGAAAGCAGAAATTACCCAGGGTAGAATGACAACGTAAGTAAAAGTCACCCCATCTGAGAACCCATTGGTGATTGATGGCTACTGGGAAAGCAGATACAGTATCTGTAGCATGAATTGTTAGAAGGTCTTATTAATAAAAACAAACCTGGAGCCAGGTATTGGGGTGAATGCTGAAAGATCAGAAAAACAGAACTAGTCACAGCTAATCTCACCTTGACAATTCCTCAGCTGACCTCATTTCCTCAAACTGGAAACCTCTGTGTCCCCATCCCAATGGATCTCAGCTGAACTGCTGCTGAAAGCCTGAAAACTTAACAGACTCTAGTTCCTGGTTTTCATGGCTTATATACCTTTCTGCTTCCTGCCATCACTTCCTGGGATTAAAGGCATGTGTTACCATGCCTGGCAGTTTCCAGTGTGGCTTTGAACTCACAGAGATCCGGATGGATCTCTACCTCCCAAGTGATAGGAATAAAGGTGTGTATGTGCCACCATTTTCTGGCCTCTATGTCCATCTAGTGGCTGTTTTGTTTTCTGATGCCAGTAAGTTTATTAAGGTGCTTGATATATCGGGGGACACAATGTCACCACAAGTATCTTTGAGGATGTGGGCCGTGAGAGGCCCCCATGGTCCAGTAGGTTACAGAACCATATGCCTACAGACAGCACTAAAAAGACTTAGTAGGTATTTAAAAAAATTAAGCAGAAATAGTACATAAATTGGCACTGAAAGTGGCAAGGGAGTAGGAGAAAAATCAGAGATGAGAGAGTGGAGTGGATTTGATGCCCAAACACTGTATGCGTATATAATAAATAAACAAATGGTTTAAAAGTCTTATCAAGCTCAGGAAGAAAAAGTAGAAATGAAAAGCTCTTAGGCTCTGAATGTCCAAAGTCAAAGTGTGAATAGTTCAGTCTATAGGCCTATCTTTTGATTTACAGAAAGAACCTTTAATACTCCTTCCTTTCAAGGCCATGGACATGAAGGCCTTCCTTTCAAGGCCTTCACATGATGGAGGGACTGAAATTCAAAAGTGGCCTCTAGGATAATTCCTTTGATCATATTTTATTAGAATATGAAGATAGAACCCACAGGACTATACCAATTTTTAAAGGTCTCACCTGTGTATTACCACATTAGTAAATAAGTAATAAAATGTGAATTATAGGAAATCCTTTCAGATTAAGGAAATTGCAATATCAGTAGAATTAATAAGATCTCTATAATTCACTGTTTTGAGTACATTGTAGTTCTCACTTACATTAAAATTCAAAAGATTGTTTTCAAAGTTCCGTATTGTCCTCTATAGTATTCTGACAGTGATTTCATCAATAAGTTAGTTTTAGTATTACATGAGATGGTAAACACATAGTATCTGAATCTCAATAAAGTATTGATGGAGAGTATTAGAGTGACATCAAGCAAATGAAGAATTCTCCTCCATTAGTAGTGTAGTTCTTGCTAAACTAGAACCTACACAGGGAGAGCTCTTGAAGAGGAAGTCATTAAAAATTTAGGTCAGCATAGTCAAATATCATGAGGGCACACACTACAGAATAGTTTAAATGTAGTTATAAAATTAAAAGTTTGCTCCATTTTCTCTAATGGAATGACCGTCTAGTTTGTATCCAGGGTCTGTGGGAAATGAAATAGCAGTTTCAGCCCAATGCTTAAGGGACAAAAATACCCATAATAGAATCAATCGGGGGTTACCACAGGTTTAAGAGTCTTGTCAAATCTCTAGTATTGGAAAGGCCAAGGTTCAATAGGCAGAGAACAAAACTCCTCTCATGTCAAACTATTGCCTCTTTAGCAAGACCTGGGAAAGCGTTTCCTCTCCAGACAGGAGCTTTGCAAGTGTTTCACTACATAAGGGAGCAAACAGGAATGTGATCAAACCAGTACACAAGAAACAAAACCAGACAGATAGATAAGAGAAATAGGAAGTCACGCATCTGACCAACTCAGAAAAAAGTTAGCAAACCACATGTGTTAATGAACTTTGTCTACTTAGTACAGGATGAAGATACCTGGATAAAACACTAAAGTAATTTAATATCTCTGAAAATTAAATTGGTAAAACTTTTTTTTAAATTTTTAAGTGTTTCTGTAAGTATTCTAATAGATAAATCAATAGTATAAATTTGTTAATTATTTCTAACTTTGTTTTTCCTGAATTCCCTTGTGAAATTGGCAGCATTCTGAATAGGCAATTATACATTCATTTAAAAGCATGATTAACCCTCATATCATTGCTTCTCAGAGAACACAGAGAGAGCTTTTGTCTTTATTACAGGACAATAGGAATTACAGGAGAATCACCTAAAATACAGTGACACAATATGAAATAAAATTCCTCTTTAGGTAAGTTATTTTTTGAGTATGCATTTTAAATGGGGGTACTGATTATGTATAACCATGGTATCGGCTATCACGGGGCATAATTAATTTCCCTTAATCACTTACTCATCCAAAACTGAGATTTTAATTCCTTCTGAATGTGTCCCACAAGTTGTGTTCCTGAATTCCCTCACTGAACAACCATTTTAGAAAATTGTTGTTGCCAGGTAAAAGGGATCTTCATTTACTTGGTGGCATACTGTGAATTGGATTTCACAGAACACTACACAGAATGAAACACTGCAAAGTAGATTATTTATTCATCTTAAATCTCAACAAATTTAGAATCATGTTTACTCTTACAGAATAAAGGCATATGAACATGTTTGATTGCTTTAAAACATGACACAAGTATATTTTATGGATGATCTTTAGGAGTCCAATCTCTGATTCAGAACATCCCAATAAATAGGTATGATTTGTGTTTTCTCAATATGCTATGATTCTAATCAAAAGAAACTGTGGTTTGAAATGTTATATATATATTTTGATTTTTATAGATTTTTGTAATGATAATTTTTATCAAAATTATTTTTGAATTTTTTTATGCAGTGCTGGCAATTGTAGATGGAACCTTGCCTGCCAAGCAAGCATCAGTCATGAGCATATGCTCCTACCAAATTCTTAGTTTTCTTCTTCAAATATTAAGTTCAGAGCAAGAATTATATTTCTCAGCAATTGAATTATTTCTAGACTTGGAATTGTTTCTATGGAAGATTATTTAATTATTGAGTTAATTGCATTTAGATGAATGAATATTTAAAAAAGTAGAAGAGCTTATGGACAACCTCCTTTTCCAAAACAATCAAATTTAAAATCAATTTTAAACATTTTCATATTAACTTTTTAAATGCATATTCTTTGAAATATTTGCATATTATCAGAATTCATATGATCTCATTTTTAGCTTAAGCTTCAGGATAAATCTAATTAACAACCTTCAACTCTCTGCTACCTTTATAACTCAATCATTTGTTTTTTTAAAAGAGTGTACGCCATTCCCTCTTGGGTATACAAGGGTGTTAGTGATATTTACTCTTCTTCATTCTCTATGACTTATATTCTGTAATGTAAAGTTGGTTGTAGCTAGAATTTTCATGCCTGGCCCACAGTCAGAACAAATCTCTGTCACCCACCAGTCCCACAGCCGCTCAGACCCAACCAAGTAAACACAGATATTGCTTACAAACTGTATGGCCGTGGCAGGCTTCTTGTTAACTGTTTTTATATCTTAAATTAATCCATTTCTATAAATCTATACCTTGCCATGTGGCTTGTGGCTTACCAGCATCTTTACATGCTTCTTGTCATGGTGGGGGCTGGCACTCTCTCTGACTCAGCCTTCCACTTCCCAGAATTCTCTCCTCCTTGTCCTGCCTATACTTCCCCCTGCCTGGCTACTGGCCAATCAGTGTTTTATTTATTAACCAATCAGAGCAAATCACATCTGACATACAGAACATCCCACAGCAGTTGGTAGTTATCAGTAAGGCTCATTAAAAAAAATAGGTTCTGTAACTTTTGTGTAAGGAGGTGTAGTAGAGGCTGGAGGCTGGTATTATGAGACCCAGTAAAGGGATGAAAAACCTGCTCCCAAGTAGAGAAAGAGGTAAAGCTTTGAATATCTGTGAAGGAGTTTAAAGGGAATTTTAACATCAAAAATATGTGCCACCATGTAGTGAACCAAGTGAAACACATCAGCTTCAATGTACAGCAACCTAGGGAATGTGCTCAAAGCTGCTTCCAAGTTAATAATCTAGAAGAGAGATGATCAGTCCTACCCTGAGAGCACACCAATGACTCTTATGATATGCAAATCCAGTTGCTGGTGTTAATGGGACAGCCTCAGGTCAGCAGCAGAGAAAAATCCCATTTTGTCACACTGCATGACTTAGGCATGAGTAGCCAGTCACCACCTTAAGAATCTATTGTGGAAAACTAAGCTACTTTCGAGACTGGAATCCAAACTTATCCATAGGTTGGATACCCTCAGTTCAGTCTGCCCATAGTTCTGAGTGAGGGTAGGCCAAGGAAAGGAGATGTGAAGACAGAGAACCAGGTGCTCATGATCCAGGCAGCAAGACGTTGACTCAAGTTGGGGAGTGCACAAGGGGAAGGAGCCTGCTTTCCTCTCTCTGTGACTTCAGAGAATTACCCTGAGGTGTGACATCTGTGAACTGAGGTTTGCAGGTGGATCAGATTTTGGAGACCATTACCTGTCATTCACTGCTACTATGCAAGCAATCTTGAGAAGTGTCAGTGGTGTACACCTGTGTCAGTATCTATCGTGGTGATTAACACTTCGGGGGTGTGTGTAATACCTACAGAAGGGAATTTGCATAGATATTTGTCTTAGTTAAGGTTTCTATTGCTGTGAAGACAATATGAGATACCATAGCCACAGCAACTCTTATAAAGGAAAACATTTATTCCAGTGGCTTGCTTACAGTTCTGGGTTTAATCCATTATCATCATGGCAGGAAGCAAGGTAGCATGCAGACAGACATGGTGTTAGAGAAAGAGCTAAGAGTTCTTACACAATGACTCACAGGCAATAGGAAATGGTCTGAGACACTGGCATGACTTCAACATAGGGAGACCTCAAAGCCTGTCTCCATAGTGACACAATTCCTCCAACAAGACCACACCTACTCCAACAAGGCCGCACCTCCTAATGGTACCACTCCCTTTGGGGGTCATTTTCTTTCAAACTACCACAATATCTTTCAACACTTGAATGGCTAAAGAAAATGTAATGCATATAAACAACAGGGTTCTTCAAGTATAAAGAAAAATAAAATTATGAAGTTTGTAGGTAAATGGCTGTAATTAGCAAACATTACACTAATTAAGGTAACTTGGGCCCATAAAGACAAATGCTGCATGTTCTCACAAGTTGATTTTAGTTCTAAATCAGTAGCTCTGTGTGTTTAGCTCAGAGTACCTATAGAAGCCAGGGAACTAGAGAAGAGAGATTGCCTCAAAGGACATAACATAGGTGAGAGGAAACAAAGAGTGTGAATATTTGGGGGTTGAACTTACTTAGGGATAGGATCATTAATTAGTTATAGAATGGAGGAGGTTGGGGGTAGGGTGGAAGGGTTAACCACAAAGAGGTGGGATAGAAAAGACCATATGGGAATCTACTACTTCTGAAGCCAACTTGAAGTATGATAGTTAGAAGGCTGATAACCTGCATGACTGAATAATACTTCACCTAATAAAAGTGGATTATTAAACTCAGATCTCACTGCCAGGCATGGGATATGTCCTTATGAATTTTTGGGCATAAAGTCACCAGAGATTGTAGAAAGCAACCAAATATGCATGGTTGGTTTTGAAGTCTACATCAGAAAATAAAATATGTGTATACTATTGTAAACCTAGTTAAAAATCTGTGACAGAAGTTTTAGGCCCTTGGAGAGAAAATGCTAAATTGATAGTATACCGAGTTGCCTTCTAAAGACTTATGTTTACACTCACAGAAGTGATGTTCTCATTCTTAATCAAAAATGCTGTCCTTTGCAATGAAAGGTGATGAACACAGAGACATATGTTTCTCAAGATGATGGAAATGCAATTTCAGTGTTGAGTCCTAAACAAGACATTCATTTATACACTCCCAATTAAGACTGAGGCAACAATGTAGAAGAGAAGGTGGGAAGAGTGTCAGATATGGAAAATTATCAGAAGAGCAATGAAACGTTACCATATAGGCATGACACTGCCAATGTACTCATGATTAACATTAGTGACTGCCAGAAATGGGTCTCACAAGACCGGGTCTCTTGAGAGTCAATCATAGACTGGGGAGAGATCCATGAAGTCTCCTTACCCTTTCCTGCTGAACTATGAGCTATTGAGAGATTCTATTGGAAGGCCAGGCATTGTTTGCAGTAGTGTACTCACTAATGAGCTTGCTGTTTGCCAACAAATAGCAGCAAACTATGCTCAGATGCATATTAGTAACATAAAAAGCCATGATTAAACTCATTGGTCACAAAACAAAACAGAAACAGAAGAAATTGAGAAAATGACTTAAGGTCAAGCTCGGGGAAGGGGATAAAACAGAATGAGGATGACATTAAACAGAATGTACGATATACCAGTATGAATTTGTCCAAAGAACAAATTCAATAAAAAAAGCAGAAAACAGGGAGGAAGGCTCCCTGTTTGTGTCGATATCAGTGCTTTGTTGATTTTCACACTTCAAACAACTATGGCAGAACCCTAATAGTTATTCTATTGGGTGTAATCTAGAAAATCTCAGGAGGATGAGAAGATCTGTCCAGCTCTAGAATGCAAAAGTAAGATTACCCTTTCTGACTCTTATTATATTTCTAACCACTCTTCTAAAATCATTCCCAAAACTTGGAAGGCGGAAATATGATGGAGATGTCACATTTAGAACTGATAACTCTATAATCTTGTATCTTTGGTCACTGTACCAGTCTCTAGTACAAAAACAAATGTATCTGGTGAGAATTGAGAGATTCACTAATCAGGGTGTATAACAACGAGAACTTGGGGGCAGATTATTACTCTATCCATTCAGCAAAATGACTAGTAGCTGGTTTTCTCTTAGAGCCTATGACCTTGCTAGTCAGGAGTTTCTGACCCAGGTGAGTACTATCAGTGGGTTGGTCTTTAAATTCAACAGGAAAGTGGTTGTTTACTCCCCTAATGTTGGTGCTCCTATTGCACCAGCCAGTATATCTTAAGAAGCCAGTTGTTAGTGAAGCCTGCAGTGTTCATAGCCTTGTAAGACTTTTGATTACTTTTGTCTCATGGTAGTAAACAAAACATTATGAAAACTAGCCAGTAAGGATTCAATTCTTAGGTCAGTATCAGTTTAGCTTCATGCCCTCTGATTCAAGGATGTGACATCTTCAGGAATATGCCTTATTATCAAGTTCTGGAAAGGAACCAAGAGAAATGCCAATAGCCTATAATGTTTGGGTGAGTTATGAGACCCCACAAACCAACAACTTGAAAAGAGTTAACTTATACCAAGCACTGGGCTTTGTGTTGATAGCCTATTTTGTCTGGAAGTGGAATTACTCTCCCATAATGGAGTAACTCCATATGTATATTTATAGTAGTATGCTTCCATATAGCATTTTCAAACAACTTTAGCTCTTAGATTGGAGGAGAGTCTTCACCACCCCACTTAATTCTTCCTATTCTATTCTTTTCCCTTCCCTCTTCATACCACCTGAATTCTATTACCCACTGCCCCATCTCACGGTTCCTTTTAGGTCTCCTGAATTCTTGTTTTACTTAGTTTTCTGTTGCTGTGGTGAAATGCCATGCCCAAAAGCAACTTGGGAAAAGAAAGGTCTATTACCTCTAGGAGGAAAGAGTCTACCATTGAGGGAAGCCAAGGTATTAACTGAAGGCAGGAATCTGAGCAGCAACCATGGAGGAAAGCTGCTTACTTCCTTGTACTCCATAGTTTGCTCAGCTACCTTTGTTATTCAGATCAGGTCTGCCTGATTAGGGGTGGCACTGCCCAAAGTGGTCTGGGCCCTCCCACATCAATCATTAACCAAGAAATATTTCTCACAGACATGCCTACAGCACAATCTGATAGAGACAATGCCACAAACAAGATTTTCTCCTCCCTGAGTGTAGTTTATGTCAAGTTGACCAAAATTAACAAGCATAGAACTGTAACTTACACATGTATCTAAATATTTAAAGCTAGTATTCACACATAGAGAACAACACTGTGCTTGTCATTCTGGGTCTCAGATACCTTACTCATAATGTTCCATTAGAATAATCTTCCCTATGTTTGTACTTTTATTATACACTATTGTCACATAAAAGATAATGTCTATTATGATTCTAATATAGTCATGTATAGATATTATTATGTTAAATGCACCTTTCTGTTACATGGCTATTTTCCTTTGTAATATTAAATTTAAATATTATCTCTTTTTTTCTTTTCTGCTTCTCACTTTCTGTCACTAACCATCAAAATAACTCAATTTTCTATTGCTTTTGTCTTGTTAGTCATTTCTGTAAACAGCTTTGCATAAAATTTTTAACTTTGTTTTACTGTATAAAAAAGACACATTTATTTTAGAACAGGAGAGAAGCCAAATGATGCTTTAGATTCTTATCTAATATATATGTATATGTACACATGTTGCATATTAAATCACAGCAACATGAGAGAACAGATTGAATGGAAAAGAAAATATAAAAATTGAACCTCTGTATAAATAGACAAAAAATGTTTGGCTCTACTTCAAATCTCACTATAATTTTCTTTTAAAAATATAACCAAATGTTATATAAAATATTAATCTTATTGAATTACTTATTAAATTTAAAATAATAAATGCTTTTAAATTGCATTTTAAATTCTTATTCAAAATTATTTGGTTAGGTAAAACTAATTCGTTGAAATTCCGAAACCCAGTGTTTTAGCTATGAAGAATTCCTTGGTTCAAACAGATTGAGCATCTTGCCACTAGTTCACGAATCATATCAACTCTTTTCATTGGTGTGTGTGTGTGTGTGTGTGTGTGTGTGTGTGTGTGTGTGTGTTCACCAAAGCCTTCCATTTTACATGGAAAATGCATATCTCACTCTGCCTTGTGTTTGAGTTTCAGGTGTGCTGCAGATTTTAGCAGTCTTGAGGACTAAAACAGACTTGGTAAAAAAGACCTAGAACATTATAAGAAGGGTGAACTCACCTCATTATCCATTGGCTGGAAAAGAAACAGCTTCTTTCTCTTGTGCACTTGATCGAAATTACTTTGGATGAGTATTTGGGTTTATATCAGCTGGGTGAAAATTTCAGAGGACCTTTTCATGTTGTGCCTCACAGGAGAAGAAGCCAATCAGGCAGCAGGAGTTGATTGCATATATTACTGATCACATCAGACAGAATATTCTAGATTGAAAATTAGTATGAATCTTTTAAATTTTTATACTTTTTTCAGGGTATCATACTAATATAAAAGCTTCAACTTCTTTATTTCTTGCCTAGTTAACAAATTCTATTTAGTGTTTCATTTGTTTTAGAATTTCTTGAAAAAATTGGGGTAATTTTAATTTTAAATTTTCTGCCCTAAATTGAGGTGAGGGAGAGAGATGTGCACACTTTGTTCTGTACCGTACTTTCTTCATGGACAGTGAAGAACTACCAATAAGCTAATTTGTAAATATGGTATTTTGCTTTCTTTTGACAAAATAAACAAATAATGGTATACTTATGAATTTAAAATCATAGCTGTTTCCAATTGGGATAATTATATTGCTGTTATTCAAATAAATAAATTCTTTTCACACAAGAAAATACTAAATATTAATAACATTTCTTTCCACTTATTTTGTAATTTTCTTAATATATTTTTGTGGAGAAAAATAGCATATTGCTACTAGGCTCATCACTTCTTATCTGTGAAAACCTTCTTAATTTGATTGCTGAAGAATACATTAAAAAATATTGCAATACAAAGTATTAGATAATAGAAAATTAAGTTTACTTTTGTACAATTATTCTAAAATGACCTTTAATTTTATCTCCTTTTTATATTGAACATCAAAAATCATTCTTTTAAATACCAAGTGCTGAACATTTAAAAAGCATTTAATATATACCTAAAATCCGTTTCATATTTAAGATTTTAATCTTGGACTAGTTGAGCAAATGCTAACTTTCCAAAACAAGTGAAGAACTGATATACAAGGCAGAGAGATTCAGACACAAAATACATAAACATTCAGAGTTGCAAAGGGAGTCTGTATCTCTTTTCAAATGATGCAAGTTAAGGAATAAGAGAGAAAAATCTTAATATATTTCATAATACAATAACTATAATGTAGACATTTTGTCTTGCAATTGGAACCATATTTATAGGACATAACCACTTGAAGGGGAACTTCCTTTCAGAGTGACAGATGGCTCTTTCATTTTTCCACCCAGCTGATATTTATACTTCATCAGCTTATTTGTCTACCTTAGAAAGAACAGTTTCATTTTAATACCTAAATAGGTCTCGAAAGGTATTAATCCAATAATCTATATTGAATACTTTGGCTTATATATTTGTTTAATACAACAAAATCACTATGATTTATTTATTTATCCCATGTCTGTATTCTGCACAACGGGTAGAAGAACAAAGCATTCTTTTTCTGCCCATCTGGAAGCTGGAGATGAGCAGACCATCTACTTCTGGCCTAAAGCCAGAAGAAAAGTCTATAGGTGGCATATTTTCATTCCTTGTCTACTTTGAATGAATACTGAATACTTTGTTTCATGGCAGCAATCATGTCTACATTAGAGATTAAGTACATGAAAAAAAAAAGACAGTGAAAAGAGACATAAACAGAATAAGTGTTAGCTCCTGATTAAACCACTAATTAGGTTAACTGAAATCAAGACAGCCTGACTTCTAGGCCGATACAGGAGAAAGCCCAACCCTTAGTTTAGCCTCCAAGAGTTTTTCAGCCACATTAAACTCCTTGTTGAAACAAGGACACCCTGTCAACATAACTATCAAAACCTACTATTTCCCTCCCATTACTACTGGAATGGATTTTGATGAAGCTATTAATATACACTGTGGTCAGGTGTCACACTCAATTCATTGATAGTGCTGTAGTCCCCTCTCTTCCTCCTGGCTTATGGATCATTGCAGAAGAGGAGGAGGAGAGTGTGTCAGAGCCACAGACTGCTGATGACTACTAAGAATCAATGTTTCTGGGACATAGCAGTGCACCTGCATATATGAATTCATAGTAATTGAGGCAGCATGTACATGACATCCACAGGCTTAAGTCTCATAAAATTTCATCCTGGAGAGAGGAGATGGGCTTGAAGTACCACTCCCTAACTAAAGAACAATTGGCAGTTGAAAGCTATCTGTTGAAGGAAAGGCAGTTTTCTTAAAGTGTGGCTTTCAGTGGGCTGACCACCCTCCAGTGAAGTCCACACTTCCAAGAATATATAGCAGCACAAGCCACTTGATGTTCTTTTTTAAAAAAGTAGGAGGACAGAAGGTCTGATACATATGGAAGGGGGGATGGATCCGGGAGGGACTGAAGAGGAGAAGAATACAGTCAATATACATTGTATGAAATTCTAAAAGAATAAAAAGAGAGAAAGTAATTAAAATAACAGAAAACATTTCTAAAAATGCTTCCTGAAGTAAACACGTCTAAGAAATGTCCTAGGAACTCACTAAAGCAGGAAAAGGTATAGTGTGAGGAACACAGCATTGTCCCTGCAGCCAGGATGCAATACTGAGCTCATTATCTTCAAAGTGGTAAGCTGGTATGTTCCATCTTTTCTGAGAAATGAACCTAGCTGGACAATTAAGAAGAACTCCAAGCAAATTTTGATGTTCTCAGACAGTGGGGGACATGCATGCATGTCTTCATTTTACTTCATGAAGAACATTGATTTAATTTAACTAGATAAACTTGTAAATGCTGTTTCAATGAAACATCTAATTATCTTCCCAGCTTCATAATATAAATGTCATTTATTTTAAATAAAAAGTCTATAAGTTTAATGTTTTTGAGTAGGAAGCAGTATAAGTTACATCATTTTTTCATGTCATTTGCTTACCATTTCAAGGTCCTTTGCCATCCATGAATATTTAATAGGTTTTGGTATTCCCTAAAGAACTAGGATTCTATAAACATATCAAGAAATTGAATTAATTTTTATAGGTATCAGAGAGCCTGTCACGCATTTTATTCATCCAATTCACCCACAGATAAATGGCATCATAATATGTTTTGCTTTACACCATGGAAATAACTTTTGAAACGTGTGTTTAACAAATTTTGTTATAAATTAATAAACATTCAATGTTGGAAAGCCCCTGGACTTTTCAACTATCTCTACATAGTACAGAATAATTAGAGGTATGGATTTCTGTCATATTGTTTCTATTACTATGATAAAATATCATACAATGTGGGGAGAAAGGGGTTTATTTCAGCTTAAAACTCTCAGGTCACACTCTTAACACTGAGGGAAGTCAGGGCAAGAACTCAAGGTAGCTCCTTGGAAGGGACTACTAAAGCAGAGACCATGGAGGAACACCACTTACTGGCTTGCTCCCTTTGTCTTGCTCAGGCTATTTTCTTACATAACTTGTGACCACATGGCAAGGGGTAGCACTGCCCTCCTATGGTAAGATGTGCTTACACATATCAATCAAGAAAAAGTCACACAGGTCAATCGGTCAGAAGCATTTTATCAATTGATGTTCTCTCTTCCCAAGTGTACAAAAAAATATACAATGCAATTTCAAAAAAGAATATATGTATATGGGTGTGTGTGTTGCATGTGTGTACAAGCAAGTTATATTCTATTTACACTATCTTTGAAAGCATTTTATTATTCTGTTACAAATTTTAACTTTGTATTATTATGCTATAGAGATAACGCTGAAAACAGAATGTGTATAAATGGAAAGTTTTTGTGACTAGTAATGGAATTGATATTTATCTGTAGTATAGATATGTGGTCATAAAAACCCATAAAGTATTATTTTACTCATATGATTTATCAGTTCAAAAGTCTGTACTATCAGTTCTTTGTGGCTGTTTGTTCCATTGTTAAATTATTAAAATATTTTACATGAAATTATTTTGTTTGCCCTATTATTTTTTTCTCTGCCAGAACTCTTGTATTTTATGTCTAGACATTTTCTTAATTTAAATTTTAACTGATTTTAAAGATACCTAAATAAGACTGTGTGGTGATATTTTATTTGTACTGCCTTGTGGTGTGTTTCTTTCATGTCTAACAGAAATGGGACTGTGTCAGCATTTCTAAGGACATCTTCAGCATCCTTTTGGTAAGAACTTTCCATTTTCGATAGAGGTCTCTCTGTCTTTCCACTAATCCCGTCAGTGTCTTTTTGATAAACATTTACCACTTCTAACCTAACAGGTGTCCCTTCAGTTTTGTCAGCATCTCCTTCAGAGCCTTTGGATAAATAGCTTCCATTTCTAATTCAACAGTTATCACACTGGCCTTTGCAACAAGATAGTTATTAGCATGAATGATCTTTTAACAATAATTTTGGATAATTAAACTTCTATAATATTAATGTAACTGGGTTATATTGCTCTATGTTTAATAAATTGATTTTGATTTTTAACTTCATATTCATTCACATGTAGTCATGTAGTTTAAATATAGCAGTTTTCCCACTATTTAGTTGAGTATATGTTTCAGAGATATTTTGTACTTACAAAAAAACTAGAGCAGATATTATGACAGTTCCACATACCAAAGACTAATCTTGCTAATAATATCCTGCTTTTCATCATATATATTGCAAATCAATTGTGAGTATTAATATGCTCTTCTACTTGAATATATCTGATCTCTTTCATCTATAAACAAGAGTAGTGGGCTTTGGAGGTGTCAGTCATAGAAATGCATAGCCATTATCAATATATCCTGTTAAGGAAACACTTTTTCAACAGTATTTACACTGTGGATGTTGACTGATTACCTTGGTAAAGTTTTGTTCTCTTTTTTTCTAGTTTTGATTATTATTTCTCTCTTTCACACTATTAATTTGGAAGTAAATCACCATGTGCTAACCAGACAGTGTGAAGTGAAATCACAAATGAGGGGCAATATGTCTACATTACGATATATACATCTTCAGGGTATGGTTTCACAAACCTTTGGTCCAACACTACAGGCAGAGCAGGTGGAGCTCTGTGAGTTTGCAGAGAGCCTGCATAGTTGACATAGAGAATTCTGGGTCAATCAGTGCTGCATATTGAGACCATGTCTCAAAACAGAAAGAAAAAAAAGGAAAGAAAAAGAAGATATTTAGTCTATTTATAACATGAACTCCTATTATCTAATCATTTTTCATGAAATTAGCAAAATGTTTGATTCGGTTTTTTTTTACTTTTAAAAACCTAAGCTTAAAACTAATTCATTTGAGTCTCCTTTTTTGGAATATTTTCCAGAAGAAATTCTTTATCAAAAGATTTTTTTTCAAGATCTGTAAGTCTGTCAATATTCCATAAACAAACAAACAAAAATCAAAATTGGTACTGGACAGCTTTGTAGGGAAAGTTTCTTTGTAATTTTAATTCTAATTCTAAAGAAAATATGAATTCCACAGAAGAAAATATTCAGTCTTAGTCATATTTTAGATTTAGAAATGAATGCAATTTATACTGTCACCAACAGTAAATGCGTGTTCCTGTTTTCCCACACCCTTGCCAGCAACAGTTGTCATTCTTTCCTGTGTTGTTGTTGATGTTACCATGGCCATTTTGAATAGGGTAAGATGAACTCCCAGATTAGTTTTGATTTTTGTTTGCTTGAAGGCTTAAAGATGCTATACTTTTTATTACATGCTTCTCAGCCATTTGTGTTTTATGTTTGTGAACTTAAATAGATAGGAAACAGCTTTCTGGTAGCATAGATATTGAGACAATTGGCAAATTGGACCACAGAAAACTAAAAGGTTACTGTAAAATTAAGGAAACCACCATTCAAGTAAAGAAGAAGCCTATAGAATGAGAAAAAAAAACTTTACCAAATATTCATCTGACAGATGGTTTGTATCTAGAATATATGAAGAATTCAAGAAACTAAACATCAAGAAAATAAATAACATATTTAGAAAATTTTCTCTAAATTTGCCAAAAACTAAAGCACTGGATTTTGTAGCTGTAATTCCTACTTGGTAACTGTTTTTGCTGTATATAATTTTACTATGTTAAAGTTAAAATTTTCCTTTTTAATTAGACAAAAAGGGGTAAATGCTGTGGAATAATCCTTTTATACACTGTGAAGATGTGTTGTTCTCATTGTTAATAAAGAGCTGTTTGATCAATAGCTTGTTAAGAAGAGGTTGTGTGGCAGAGCCAAAGTGAGAAAATGCTGGGAGAAAGGAGAGCAGAGTCACCAATCACATGCAGAGGAAACAGGAGGTGAATATGCCCTGCTGGAAAAAGGTACCACCACTTGGTACAGTACAGATAAGAAATATACCTTAATTTATGTTGTAAGAGTTAACTAGCAACAAGCCTAAGCTATCAGCCAATTTTTTATAATTAATAAGAAATCTCTGTGCATTTATGGCAGAGTTGGCAGTACCAACAAAAAACTCTGCCTTCAAATGCCACTCAAAGTCCAGCCAAAAATATCCACCTAAAACCTGAGAAAGCTTGAGAAAAGGTTCCAAACACACAAAAATAAACCCAAATGTGACTTCCTAGTCTCACAATGTCATGCCAGACTCAGTACAGAGACACTTCTCCTGGAAGCTACCTACAGAAAGGAGTAAGCTGACAGCTGCCATGCGCTAGCACCATGCAATAAGCTGAGTCATGCTGATGCCTGACATAGTAGTTTAAGATTCATCTCATGAGATCTAAATACACTACAGATGCTCATTAAAGACAGATCTAGATGAAAGAAACTTCTAAACAGGATACAGTGTGTTTAAAAAGTGTACATAGGCTTGAGAAGGCAAGGAGAAAAGGTATAAATAGTAATAGAAAAAATAGCTTAAAAGTAATAAAGTCTTTTTAAAAGGAGTCACGTAATATAAAAGAAAGAAAAGTCACTTAAAGATGGAAAAATATATGGGGAGTCTGGATCCTGTATGTTATTGTGTTGTTTTTGAATTTTTTTATCATTGATGAATAAATGCTAGCTGCTATTGGATTATACATTGGATTATAAAGGCTGCTGGAATAAACCTACTTACGTATTTTAAAAATGTCTTGACTTCAAAATGGCAGTCAAAAATAATGTGTTGCTTTGGGGATGAAAGGCTGTGGATTAATTCAAGGTTAAAGATAATCAGTTTTCATCTAGTACAATGAAAAGTCTGGCTACAGACATAAAGAAATAAAAAAGAAAAACTACAAGACACATAATGTATATTTTACAAACTCAAACATAAAAGCAAAAAATCATCTTTGGCTCATTGTGTACAATACACAGTCTATACTTGTATTAAAGCAGATATGTATGTTACCTTTAAAAGCTTATGTATTTTCAGAGTAAGAGGGCCAGATACCAATAAAAATGGGTGGCCTAGTTGATCTAACATTTCAAAGTACCTTTGTTGCAATTTCCTCAGCGTTCTGCATCCAGAACAGATTCAAGGCTGCTGTCTGAGATGACTGAGCCTCAAAGACTACTCCAGCAAAAACTTAAACATTATCCTGATTTTCTGAAAGTTTCCCCAAAGATGCAAATGCCACCAAACTGGAAGAAGCAATATAGAGAGAACAATGCCCACATTCTGAAAAGATGTATTATAGATGTTTGTAATCATTTAGGGGGTAGTGAGGGTTAGTTACAAGTTGTTTTTGGTCATGGTTAAAAAAAAAACTGAACAAAAGAATTAGATTAAAGGAGTTTTTTAAGGAAAAGGGAGGATATAGAAATGAAAAACGTAAATTATTAAATCTATTTTAATCCATAAAAATAACTATTAATCACAAAATATTTTATATTAGTATGGATGTTGTTTTATTGATACAAACTTAAAGTTATTTTTGTTATACTTTGTATATGTTTCTACTCTTGTTTGGGGTATTGTACATATGCAGCTCATTTAAAACTGTAACATATAATTAAGAAATGTATGTTAATAGTCATCTATAATAATCAAACTTGTAGTCATATTATGTATATTTCAAGGTTAAACAGATATATTTAGATAGATAGATGGTCTTCAAACACTTCAAAGACCTACGGAATAGGCATTTACGATGCTTAATAATCTGAAACTTCATGACAGTGAGATATGTCTGCTCCTGAGAGCACCAATCTACTTCAAAGAAGAAGATGCGCATTAAAGAACCTCCCTATAGAGTTTAATTTCTTTGGAGCAAAAGCTAGCCTTTTAGTCAAGAAACTGTCCTTGCTTCAAAGGCTGATAGCACATTGTCCAAATTGGACAACAGAACACAAAAAAGGGACTGCCAAACTTTGCCAAAACAAGCTAGGTCAGTCCTTCAAAGTTCCGTGCTTCTCAGATATGTCTGTTAAATATACTAGGCCTATAGACCAAAGATGTATGCACCAACATTGCAAAGGAACTTTGTTTTACTGTCTAGGCAGCCAATATCTT
Source organism: Peromyscus aztecus (assembly GCA_902168405.1). NCBI lineage: Eukaryota > Metazoa > Chordata > Mammalia > Rodentia > Cricetidae > Peromyscus > Peromyscus aztecus. The sequence continues at coordinate 30,492 of CABHPQ010172533.1, forward strand.
TGCCATTGGGTAATATTACATCTTTCTGGAGCCTTTGATGGAGTTAAAGATGAGATAATCAGACTTACAGTGTTCCTTAATTATGATAACAGATAAATTAAATATAAAACTTTAGGCTGACAAAAGTAAGATAGGTAATAGAGTATTTTCTCTTAATATAAATTGACTGGATATTGTAATTGTAATTCTTACTTGATAACTTTTTTGTTGTGTATTGTTTTTCTATGTTAAAGTTAAAATTTTCCTTTTTAGACAAAAGGGGAAAATGTGGAATAATATTTTTGTACACTATGAATATGTGTTGCTTTCATTGCTTTAATAAAGAAGTAAATGGCCAAGAGATAGACAGGAAAAAATTAGGTGGGATTTAAGAACTGGAAGAGAGACACAGATATGGAGAAGGACAGATTTTCCAGTAGAGTAAGGAGAAGCCAGCCAGACATGGAACAAGTTGGACACACAGAATAGGATAGAGGTAATAAAGTCAAAAGGCAGGTAGTAAATTAATAGAAATGGGTTAATTTAAGTTAAGTTATAAGAGCTAGTTAGAAACAAGCCTAAGTTATCAGGCAATCTTTTATACTTAATAAGAAGTCTCCATGATTATTTGCAAGCTGGCTGGTGGGACAGAAAAGTCCACTTACAAAATCATACATATATACTATATGTACAACTATATATATACTATATTCTCTATACCACATGTACAATATACTATATATGTATATATGCATCCATATCCATATATATATATATATATATAGAGAGAGAGAGAGAGAGAGAGAGAGAGCTACGATAAATGTTAAATTCATTAAACATTTATTGTGCTAAAGTAATAAATGGCTTTTGAAATAGATTAATGAACTTTTATGTACTACAGCAACAAATAAATTACAAATTGGAAAAGCTTAGACATTATTAAATTTATCCTTGTATAAAAAGTATTAATTATTTTACTTTTGATTTTTAATTCTGTCTGGTTAAGAAATTCTGTAACATTAAACATTCTTTTGTTTATTTAATTTGTAGTCATTCACAAGTAATCATTCACCATGTGTCTAATCACAGTATAGAGAGGATAGCAATTTTCCTGAAAGTTACTTTTAAAACTCTATAACTAACAACTTAAATTTTAGAAAGCTCAAATTTCAAAGTGACAGAGTATAGTCAACTCTCTCCCAAAAGATTTCATATTTTACTTACTTACCTTTCATCCACAGTAAATAAATGATGAAAATCTCTGAGATGCCCCATGTAAGAATTTCAGATCTGGAAAATTGAAAGTTTTGGCCTGGTGAGCCACTGGAACACCTTTAGCTGAGAATGAATCTGGAAATGCTTGCCAGAGATAAAAGCTGTAGCACTGTTTTGATGTGAGTCTCGATTTACCTGTTAATGCATATATGTAGAAAGCAAAAGTGACATCTACCTGGAATCAAAATTTTCAACTGGATTTCTACAATGCTATGAGCAAGTAAAAGGGCAGTTTTAACAGTTTGAAAGAAGAAAGAAAAAGTTCAAATATTAATGGGCAAGAATTTCAAACTTTCACTTGCCTTCAAACTTAACAGAAAAGAGAGATTAAAATAAATTTTTTTGTGCAGTGAACTGGATTATGCCCAAGAAAAGTTTAATAAGGACTGACTGCTGTGTCCAGTAGCAATTTAAACTTTAATGTCTTCCCCCAACATTATAGTCACCAGTATCACCTTTTCCCCATCATCACTATCCCATTGCCTACTGGACAGAATTTGTTTGAGGACATTCTTTGAGTCTCCCATTTTTCACCATCTATAATCAAAAAGTTTACACATACATACATACACACACACACACACACACACACACACACACACACACACATATTTAAGAATTCTATCTTTCTCATCAATATCCCAAGGTTTGACTATAAAAAATTATAATTATGCTTAATACTAAGTATTAAACAAAAATATAGGTAATCATATCACAACAAAAGCCATAGCAATTATGGTATAAATCCAAGGTGTTGGATTTGGGAGAAGTGAAGAAAGAGAGATTAAAAAAAAAAAACAGAAAAATGTTTCTCATCATTACTTTGATTTCTGTAAATTGAAGAGTGAAATTCTATTCTAAGAGCAGAGGAGGAATAAAAAGAGCTTCGTGCTCTTATCCACTAACTGATAGCCAGGATAGCAGCGTTCCACCTCTGTTCTACACATCCTTGATGTCATACATTTTGTTTGATATTAGACATTTAAAAATAGCTGGAATAAAAGATTTATAATACTCTTACCATAAAGAACTGATAAATATTCTTTGTGATGGTATAATAAATTGCTGTCATCAATTCATTATACAGTATGCCTATCAACTGACACATCACATTGTACATATGAATAAGTACAAATATAAAATAAATCGGTAATATCAGTCAATATGTTCCAGAAAGACTAGAATGTAACAGAAATTGTAAACGGTCTTATCAATAAAAAAAAAAAAAACCTCAGGAGCCAAATATTGGGGTGATAGCTGAGAGACCAGAGAGACAGAATTAGCCACATCCAATCTCACCTCATGAACTTCTCAGCCAATTCTGTTTCCTCAAACTGAAATGTGGTTGATATATTGTTTGCCCCAATAAACTTACCTGGGGGTCAGAGAACAGAACATCCACTATGTTAAACATAGAGGTTGGGCAGTAGTCACATACACCTTTAATCCTAGCATTTTGGAGGCAGAGATCCAACAGGATCTCTGTGAGTTCAAGGCCACACTGGAAACAGGCAGGCATGGTGCCATAACCTTTAATTCCAGGAAGTGATGGCAGGAAGCAGAAAGGTATATAAGGCATGAGGACCAGGAACTAGAGACTTTTTAAACTTTTAGGTTTATAAGCTTTTAGCAACAATACAGCTGAGATCCATTTAGGTGAGGACTCAGAAGCTTTCAGGCTGAAGGTTCGTGGAAACAGGATTGGATGAGAAGCTGGTGAGGAAAGGTTGGCTGTGGCTTGTTCTGTCCCTCTGATCTCTCAGCTATCACCCCAATATTTGGCTCCTGAGCTTTTTTTTTTTATTGATAAGACTGTTTAAGATTTGTGTTATACTAGAATTTGGCTTATCAAAAAAAAAAAAAAAAGCCAGGCGGTGGTGGCGCACGCCTTTAATCCCAGCACTTGGGAAGCAGAGGCAGGTTAATCTTTGTGAGTTCGAGGCCAGCCTGGTCTACAGCGCAAGATCCAGGAAAGGCACAAAGCTACACAGAGAAACCCTGTCTTGGAAAAAAAAATTGGCTCATCAATACTTCTGAACACTCCCTCATGTGATATAATTTTTTTATCATATTAGTGGTAAAACACACTTAACAATAGAATATTACATATTTAAGAATGTGTTTAATGAAAATATAATAATTATAGATAAAAGTATAAATCTCAGTGAATATGAGGTTGGGCTGATAATGAAATATTGTTGCAGTTCTCTTTTTTCTCTTATTTCTAATTTTGTTCATATTCTACTTATTTCTAGAAAGTTTAGTTTGTATTATGAACAATTCTTAACATATATAGTCATTATGCTCTCCTAAGAAAAGTTGAAATACAGAGAAATTTAAGACAAAATATTTGAGACTATCAAAAATTTCTAGACACCAGTGTACACAAACACAAGGCTGAATAGGATGTAGTTTAAAGCTACGGTAGCAATTTGAGAATTGAAAGATTTTGAACCACTGGTTTAGATTATGTAGAGCATCTGCTTCAGACTCTCATGTAACTAATCTGCAACCTCCAATTTAGTAAAACCACACTGTTTTCTTCCATAATGTATGCATGATCACTCTCCAGTACACATGTTACTGGGAATTCCTGAACAACAAATGCTGCCACCTACTTTTGTGTTTACAATTCTCCGCCTCTCTCCTCATTTCTGTCCATTCATATAAACCCTCTCACTTGCATACATGTCCTAGACATGTATGCAAACCTATGCACCTGCTGATACCTTCACTTGAGGCTTCCATTCTTCAATTCCTTCTAATATAATCACACAGATCTCTCTCTTTTAACCAACAATAATTATATGCACATTACATATCTTATCATTATCATTTGCAAATACTTTTCACATAACCACCTACAAAACTACTCTGTGTTCACCAACATGGGACATATACATATAGTTTGAATATATTATTGATACCAAATTCATGATTCATAAATGAAAGCCTTTTTGGAAATTTGATTCTGGTTTGTAAATTGAAAACACAGATCTGTAATTACAGATATAAATATGTTTTCATTATATTTCTTTATTTGTGTGTGCATATGTGTGTATGTGACTGTATGTGTAAGCATACATATGTCACAGCACAAGTGTAGAGGTCTCTAGAATGAAACTCAGCACATCTGATTAGATTACAAAAGTCTTTAGACTCTGAGCCATCACAATATAAGTAATTTTATCAATGTGATTTTCAACATCAAAAACTGGTATGTGAAATACAGAAAACTGAATTTCAGCAATTATTTTGAGACTTATGTAGCTTTACTTAGATGTGTAAACTTTTAAAAGTCTATTTGCCTCCATTCTAAGCAGCACCTCAGTGTTCTCAGTGTATTACACTCCTTACAGCACTCATATTCCTCTCACTATTGCATAATGAGCTTGTACTCTGTTTCTAGGAATGATCTAGAATTTGCATGGAATATTAAAAATTGTTTAGGTATTTTGAAAATAATCTGTCCAGTTAAGTGAATTAATATGATATAGATATGAAACAGATTTCCATAGAAAAAGCAGAGAAATACAGCAATTTTCTTTGGGAGTGTCTAAGATTTTAAAGATCCAAAAGACAGGACCATCCTCTAAGAATGAGGCATTTGGAGTTTTAATCACAGAGAATTTTTTTTCTTTTCAAATGAAATATTATATTAGATTTAGATTTATAGTAGCTGCATTTCTTTGGTCTTAAATTGGCTGGTCTTGCAATGATTTTCTTCTTTCATTGATAAAAGGAGTGAAAACAGTTTTGAGAGAAACTCATTTTGATGATACTGTTTCTGGCACTATGTAAAAGCCTTAGGGAGTTGAATATATATATATATATATATATATGTGTGTGTGTGTGTGTGTGTGTGTGTGTGTGTGTACTTCCAGTGTAAAAATAAAATTTGTAAATTACATAAAAATTAAACACTTCATCATCTGAGACTCAATTTTATTCATAAATTATTCCTGAGAAACATTTGCTTAATTAATTCATTAAATTGGTGTCACAAAGGTAGTTGGTAGCTCACCTTTGTAATTCGTCTTTGGGCAGCTCTGGAGCTTCCAGACATCCTGGACAACATGATAAGTTTGAGGCCAATGTGGAATACATAAAACCCTTTCTCTAATAAACAAACAAAAAAAAAGGAAAGGAGGAAGGGAGGGAGGGAGGAAGGGAGGGAGGGAGGGAGAGAGGGAAGGAGGGACGGAGGGACAGAGGGACAGAGGAAGGAAAGAAGGAAGGAAAGGGAAAATGCTGACAAAATTGTGAAGTGTTCTAAAAAATGTTTTATGTCATTGTTTCTGTTTAAGATAACACCTTTTTTTTGGGCAGTCTACAGTAGAATAAATTACTGTTACGTCAAAGATTTGATTTTGTATTGTAAATTGATTGAATGCTGCTTGTATTTATTTTAGTCTTTCAAAATAAATGAAGCAGATAAGAGTATATTGCATATTATATAAAGATGCCCATAAACTATAGAATATTAATGCACTGAAATGTGTGGAGGTAAAACTGAAAATTCACTCACCATAAAGCTCCAAACCTCTTTCAAGTATTTAAAGGAGACAAACAAAATTGTGGTTATTTCAAAAACTTTTTAATTCTAGAATCCAGAAAGCTATTTAAAATATGCATTACTTAGAGTATGCAAACAAAAGAACATCATGTAAGGATTTACTGGATGAACTAGAATTTTCAGGCATATGGGTCTATGTAAAACAGTAAATTGATGCTATGAAAATGTAGAGTAGTTCCAATAAAACACTATTATTCATAGGAAAAACTAGGACAACATAAATTAACTTCACATATTGCTTATGAATACTCACCTAGTCTAGAAATTGAGGGTTTGAAAAAATGCGTGGAACATTTCATAGCATTTTCTATTGGCAAGAGAAAACTGGAAAAGGATGAAGAGAACGTAATCTAAGTAAATCATGTGTGCCTGCTTTCCAACAGCAAGATTTTTTTTTAATGAGGTGAAGTTTGGAGTAGTAGGAATATGGATCATAGCTATATTTGTCTTTGCCATTATAAGCATGTAAATGTTTTCCTAGACAATGAAACAAAGAAAGAAAGAAAGAAAGAAAGAAAGAGACATAGTTTACAGCAAACTGTTTCATTTTTCTGGGCTTAAGAAAGTGTCATTTTTGGTATTATTTAGAAAATAGGCATTTCTGATCAGGGAACTAGAGAACCACCTGCATTAGAAGCAACATTAGATGGGGGTGGTAATGGTATAATATAAGGTGATTATTTTAATTTTAAAAAGGTGAATCTAGAGACAGAAAATTAAAAATCTGCACAATTACTTATAACTCACACTTATTAATACTTTCCATAAAAGACTATTTTGCTTTGAATTTGGGGTCAATGTGGAAGAGACCAATTTGTTGAAATGCAGGTACAAAATAACAAAAATGTGAATGTGATTTCAAGTCACAATTAGATAAATGCTAAGAGAGGGCAACTGGGCTTGGGAGTAATTTATCTCCCAGATGAGCTTGTGACTGAGTGGTTTTGGTCATTAGAAATTCTGTACAGGATTAATTCTTCCCAAATAAGTACATGATATCCTAATGGATTCCTATTACTGGTGTACCTTAGAAGCTCAATAGTTCTCTCCTTTCTCAGAAATAGTCTAAAGATTCACTGCTTTCTGTGTGGATAGTGCTTTTTCTATATTAGGATATTAACAAAATTATCTCTATGGAAAAAATAAGTGAACACACACAAACAAGTTTATGACTCTCAGATTTAAGGTAAAAACCATATACACACATACAAAAAATGATGTCAATATTTGCCTCAGCTTAGACATCGTTCTTGAACAAGAGAAAAACCTGATCACCATTTCAGATTGTAAAATACTTGGAAAATACCACGTTTTATTACAAAACTAGCAAGGTGCATTGTACATATACCAAAATTTGTGAAAAGATGTTTCTGGATAGAAGTTCATCTTTCATGTTCCTGACACAAGATGCTTTGCTATTTTGAAGCATGGACAATATGCCTCTCAAAACTAGGTGGATAGTATTTATTTAAGAACTACCAAGTGCAGATTGCTTAGAGAATATTAGTTTTTGCCCTTCAGGGGTGGTTATTTTTGATTCAAAGTAATATTTATTTCAAATCCTACACTAGATATTTTTGCCAGTTTCAAATTGATTTTGAGAGGAATTCATATCTCAGACCCCTAAGAATGACTTCTAGGTTAAAGTGAGCCTTGAGATTCAGGCCAAAACAAGAAACTCAAGGAAACAATGTGACTTCTAAGGAAAATGGTTCAAATAACAAAGTGACTGCAATAAGGACAGTAAAATAATTGCATAAGACTCACAAGAGAAAACAGCCTGTGGTAATGAAAGTACTTTGTCTACTGCTGCCAACCTGCTCAGTGACATCTCAGAAATCTGGGCCCCCGTCGGCCATAACAAGGTCAAAGAACACACACTATAAGGAAGAAGAACCTTCTCAATTATGTTTCTATAAAAAAAAGTACACAAATTTTAAAGGATATATAAAAAACAAAAGCTTTTTCAGTATGATATTAAGCCTTTCAAAAATCTAGGTTACTCGACTTCTTCAATTAGAATGTAATAGCAGTGTCTTTGGAACTTGCCATCAATGAGGACTCTAGCGACAAACATCCCTGCTGAGCTTCTTATGTCTTCAAATTAAGCTTCAAATGAATAAAAGCATGTACTTGCCATTATTGGAGAGATCTTTGCACTTGTGTACCATCTCAAGTCTTCAATGAGTGAAGTAATGATAGTGATAATTTTTAAAATGATAGTAGTGGCCATTTCCTTATTTGTGCACACTTCTAATGTGTAAACAATTCTATAAACATGAGATCATGATTTTACTTTCTTTTCCCATAAAAATAATTTTATTAATGATCTAATATGTGGAAAGTGTTTGCCATACAAAGAAACCATGAGTTTCAAAATGCTGTTGCTGAGAAGAAGTGTTGATTTTTTTTTTTTTTTTTGGTTTTTTCGAGACAGGGTTTCTCTGTGTATCTTTGCGCCTTTCCTGGAGCTCACTTGGTAGCCCAGGCTGGCCTCGAACTCACAGAGATCCGCCTGGCTCTGCCTCCCGAGAACTGGGATTAAAGGCGTGCGCCACCAACGCCCGGCAAAGTGTTGATCTTTTAACATATGTTAGCAAAGACAATCTACAAAGCTAACCTTTATTGTTATGGGAAAAACTTAGAAAGCACAGATGCCCCAATGTTCAGAAACAATAAAGTCTTTAATATGTACACTAAGACACTGGAAGGTTCACATGTGAAAACTCAAGCTACATCAACTGCCAGCAGCCCCAAGGAGTTTACTGTATTGAGCCCAGACGTCTGTTGGGCTTGCATTGTTCTCTTTGTATACACAAATAATAAATCACTAGTTTGTCTGTGTTGCTTTTTCTTTTTCTTTTTTTTTTTTTGTTTTTGTTTTGTTTGTTGGTTTTTACTTTTGTCCAAAGTATAGGTCACATGCTATTAATTATTAATTTAAAAATGAAGTGTTGAAACACCCCAAAGAATAAATGGTTGAATACTATGCTCTAATTCACTGTTTAAGGAAGCTGCCTAGTAGGGCTGCATATGTCTAATTTCTGTGTAGGATTTTATCTCATATTCACTTTGTCCTGGAACTTCATTCATTAATGTGGTTGGAGTTTTTTATTTTGTCTTCAGCAAAGACTAAGTATCATTCATTTAATTTAGTTGTTATATGTATCATTTTGCCTTTAAGATTACTATGCTAATCCATCCAATTCTTTCCAATAATACTTTCCACTTTTGGTTCAAACTTTTGTCATCTTAAAGGAAATATATTAGTGTACTATAAAACAGCATGGTAATATTATATTTTGAGATTAATATTCAGAAATACATTCTTTTTTATTAATATGTTTTGAATGTCACAGCTTCTTATGTGTAATGCAGTAATCATTGTGTGTTTAATTATTTTCCATGGGAAATATTCATTGAGAAATCACTTGATGATCATTTTTACTCTGTCTTTACTATACTAATTTCAGATTACCAAAAGGTATGAAAACCTGAAATCAAGCATTTTTATTATCTAAGTAAATATGCCTTAAATTATCTCATTTTGGAAAATGTCTTTTTGGCCCTTTTCCCCAGTTTCATTAATCTGGTATTAAAAAGGCACTTTCTGGCAGGAGAATCATGCCCCATAGACTCCATGAAGTGACCATGTGATTTAATAGACAAACAGAAGTTATTATAGATTTAGATCATCTCACAGCACATTAATAATCAGTCCTGCTGCTTATCATGGGAAGAGCCACTATTGTGGATATGAAATCAAGTTAATATTTTCAATTTACATGAAAAGTGTAGTGAGATTTTATTTTTATGTGGTAGAGTACACATATAATATGCATGGATAGGAATTATTGGATTTATAAAACTTTATACCTATTTGAGTTCTTTGCATGTGGATTTATAATCATAAAAGGTGTTGAGATTAGATGATTTTAGCCTTAGATGATTTTAGCCTTGCTCATATCCATCTGATCTTGTATGCAGTCATAAGCAGTATTTAAATTGATATCCTGGTGATAACATCATGTATCTCTGTTCATTTTCTCATGTTAACTACAAGTTCAACCAATTCTGACATTTGAATGAGCTTCACTGATTTTCACTTTGATCTATTTTAAGATCTAGTGAAATATTGAAGTTATGAGCCCTAAGCAAAGAAACTGCAATAACCATCCTTAAAGACTTCACAGCAGTCCAGTTTGGACTTTTGAATACTCTCCACTACCTTCTGTTTGATTGGGCGAAGGAGAAATATTTAGAAATCTGCTTCAGAAATTAGTGAGAAAGTGTGTGTGTGTGTGTGTGTGTGTGTGTGTGTGTGTGTGTGTGTGTGGAGAGAGAGAGAGAGAGAGAGAGAGAGAGAGAGAGAGAGAGAGAGAGAGAGAGAGAGAGAGAGATAAGTATGGAAGTCATAAGTATGGAAGTCAGAGCAGGGTACCATAAATGTCCTCTGTATTCATTATGTGTTTGTGGGGAGAGAAAAAGAGAGACAGAGACAGACAGAGACAGTCAGAGAGACAGAGAGAGAAAGAGCATTACAGAAAACCAAAACCAATCAGAATGCAGTGTTGTGGACGACAGACCCAGTAGATACATCTCCAGAACAACTCCTGTGCTTAAGCTTCAAGAACACTGAAGAAGAGGGGACTAAAAAGATTGTAAGAGCCAGAAGTTCAGGGGGTTTGCTGTCAGACTCTGTCTCCTGTCAGTATTAGTAACTATACCCATAAACTCTCACCAACATGACTGCCTAAACATTAGCTGAACAAGGACTACGACAACAGACATGTCAAAGTGGACAGGGGAAATTCCACAAGGCCTCAGCCTTACACAGAGACTTAGAGGCAATTGATAAATGGTAAGAGTGTGAGAAATAGTCTTTCCCAGGGAAGAGCACATCAACTGGTTATCCAGTAAAAAAAGGTCAGCCCTGAAAACACACTTACAAGTTACATTGCGCAGACTGAGCAGGCTATAAATGTCCTTTTGAAAATATATTCTTATTCTTCAGAAAAATGAACCTCTATTTATTATGTAAGTTTTTTCATTTTCCTTTTTCTGTTTTTTAATTTTCCTTTTGGTTAGGACACTAAGCCAGTATCATTAATAAGTCTTCAGTTTGGATTTACATCTTATCTCTGTTGAAGTTTCATGCCTACTCATTTCTGTCCCAATACAAAACTCTGTAAGTGTGGAAGATTCTGATGTGTCTAACTTGTATTATATATTATTTAACATTTCTCACACACATTCCTGCATAATTTTGAAAGTCAATATTATGTGTATGTATTACATGTGAATGTTTTCACCATAAGATATTTTAAACCTAAATATCATTGTAGTTTCATTGTCCTATTACCCTTTTAATATACTTGCAAAAAATAAGCTTTTTGTAAGATAAAGAACCTCCAAAAATGCCTTTGAGTTCATTTTGTGTTGACCAACTGCTGCTAGGCATGGGGCCTGTCCCAGAAGTGTGTTTTGCATACCTAGTGAGACTCCACTGTAGAAAACTAACTTTACATTTTGAGTGGTTGTCAATTGGAAATAGCTTCTGGTTTAGAGATGGGTGTGTGTGTGTGTGTATGCACTTCATTCAACTTTTGTCTCTGCATCATGGGCTTCTTGCACTATTTTTGGCTCTTTTTCTTCTGTTGTTTGCCTTTTGTCTTGTTCTGGTTTGTTTTTATCTTATCTTATCTTTACTATTATCATTAATCATCATTTTAGATGCCTGTTTGTATTCTGCAAGGAGAGTGAAAGGTGTGGATTTGGGTGGGTAGGGAGGTGGGGAGGGTCTGGGAGGTGTTTTTGGAGGGAGACGATAATCAGAATATAATGTATAAAAATCTATTTTCAATGCAAAATTAAATAAATATAATTGTATAAATTTTATGTGAATGTATCTATGAATTTTCTGCACAATGATCATATGTAAAGAAAGTTTTACTGTATGTTGTATAATTTTAATGTGTCTCATGGTGATTATCAGAATTATGACATTTACTACTTCTTTTTGATGAATTTTATACAGATAATATATATACAACCAGAGATGAAAATTAAAATAAATGTTACACTACTTTATATTGAAATGTTGCTTAGATGGAAAATAATAATTCATGTGTACACATCTTTATTATTTTCCAACTTGGCTATACTGCCATGTCTGCAGACATAATTAAATGTTTCTTCTTTTTAATGGCTGTTTCACTTTAAAAAATCTCACCCTCTAATCTATGGAGAAAGAAAGTTTCTCTGCAACAATAGTAATGTCCAGATAACTTTGGTCTTATGGTGTAAAGTGAATTTTCCAACCTCTGAACCTGAAGACAAGTCTTTACAGCAGGAAATATAACAATTCAAATAAATGTAACTGTTCTATGTTATTTATGCATCCTTTTAAATGGGTCAGCGGAATAAACTGCAAGGATTTAGTGTTGTAGATGATCAGAAATATAATGACCTTTTGTTATTCTTTTCAAAGAAACAATGAATATTTTCTCCTTGGTTTCCTAGTTCCCTCATTTTGATGTAACCAGTTTGCAGCCAAAAGAATTCCCTTTAAGTTATTAAAATAATTAGCAATATGACCCTATGTTTGTTCTGATATAATCACAAACTAAACTTATTAACTCACCATTTTTTACTAGTGTACAATATGGGGAGTGATTGTTTCTTGGTTATGTGTTTGATAGCTTCATAAGCTGTTCTTCCTGACATAAGCATTATTAACTTGCATTTCAAAGGTTTGAAAGCATACTTCTTCTATTATCCAAGTAATACAAAGGAATTCACTCAAGAAGATCTTGCTGCAATCTAGAAACTGAACATAAAACTTACAAACCCATTCAAAGGACTCCCTGAAATTTTCAGGAATGAAAGCAAAGTGAGACCATGGAACTTTTGCCTAAAATGTGAAATAAATCTGCTCTTCTTGAAGATTCACCTTTCCAACTCTGGGAGCATGGACATCGCAAGGAATCATAATCCCTAAATATGGAATTAGGTACTTAGGAATTAGTAAATATGCTGTGGTGCAGCCAGGCCATAGATGGTGAAACTATCATATAAACCCTTTCCATGACAATTTTGTGCCTCACAGCCTACACTCTCCCTTCACATTGACCTAGGCTGCTATAATAGGCAGAAATACACAAGTGCATACATTCATCCCCTAGACCTCAGCAATGGACTAAAGGTGATGGTAGTCATGGATAGGGACAATAACCAAGAGGGGTCTCAACCTATAGTATATATTTCTCGAGAAGATTAGCTGAGAATTTGTCCTGGTCAGGTTAGAGAATTACTTTCCTTGTGGTTAAATTTGTTCATTCTTGGCACCTCTTCCAGTATTACATAACTTTCCCCAGATGCTCAGGATGTGAAACCATATTGATTGCAAGTCTATGAAACCACCTATGAAGTACCCTTTGCAATCTCTTTCTTCTGTCTCCCATATACTGTTTGCTATATTTATTTGCATATTTGTGAATTATACACAAATCAATATTATATAATACATTCTTTCGGTCTGGATTATTTTTTCCAGCACAATTATTTTCATACCCACCCATTACTATCAACTGTTTTCTGTGAGAACACAACAGTGTTTTAGTTCAGATTTTGTTCATTCATTCTGTCATTGATGGATAGTAGTTATTCCTGGATGGGAGATCTCTCACATGCCATACATTTTTACTAAAAATGTTACTTTACTATAAATTTACAATTATATTGTTTATTACATTGACATTTTTTTCATTTCTTGTGGATAAATACTTAAAATTAGAATTACTAGCTGATATATGAGGAATATTTAAACATTTCAAAACAAATTACCAAAATTATTTACAATTATGACATTTAACATATCTGTCAAGAATGCATAAGAATTCCAGTCACACACCTTTTGTCCATAACTAAGTATACCCAAACTCATAAAATTTGTGGGCATAACAAGTATATAGATATAACTCATTTGGTTTTAATTTTTTTAATTAACCAAAGAAGTAACAATTTGAGCATATTTTCCTAAGCTATTTACAAACATGTATTTATTTGATCAAATACATGTTTTTCTCATGCATTATACATTGATTATCTTCTTGTATTGCTGCATTTGGAGAAATAATTGTACATTATGAATATTATTCAGTTTCTTCAGTTTGTCCTTTTTAACTTAATTTAGAGCATTTTAGGAGTTGCTGGATTAAATGTTGAAGAAATTAAACTATTTTTCTATTTCAAATTCATTAAACTTTTATTTAAATTATTTTTCATACTATATATATATATTAATTTGAGTTTGAGATTTAAAAATAAGCTACATTTTTCTAATCAAATATGGCATGTTTTGATTTAGAGTTTTTAGACTTCAAAGTCTAATATTAAGGTAAATAAATGATACGTTTTAATTCTTATACAATATGTATGGTATAGGTCAAATTATATTTTTCACGCGGATTTCCAGTTTCTCTAGCACTATTTTATCAAAAAAAAAACTATCCTTCCTTATGGACAGGTCTCTGTTATAGATGACAGTGTTTGTTGCTGGTTGAAATTAATGATTACTTTTCTTTTCTGGTAGTATGCTAGTACCATCCAGTACCATCAATGTTAGCTACTCAATAGTTTCTTATTGGACACCAGCTTGATTTCTCCATGTCCAATGGCACTATTAAGTTGTTATCTTCATTAATAATGACTTACTGTAAGCTTATGGATGGTAACCAAAAGCTTGGCAATAGCCCAAGATGTTTCGGGGTTTCATGTGACCCCTTTAGCCAATGACTCAATGATATGTAACGCATCCCTGGCACTGGATGTTTTTCTTGGAGTATGAGATGTCATGTTTGGGCCTGTCTCCCTTGTTATGTGGTGATTCCATTTAAATTCCTTTGGGGGGTGTGTGTGTGTGTGTGTGTGTGTGTGTGTGTGTGTGTGTGTAAGCTTCTATAGCACTAGGTTTTCACATAGCTTTTCAAAAGGTCATTATCATTAGCTGTCTGTCCCTTTATGTTTCCTCCTTACCCTGCTCTCCTATCCCCCTCTCCAGTTAATCCTTTCATTCTAGTTTCCATTTTATTGTTTTAAAACACTCTAATTTTTTCCCCAAATTTTGTAAAATCCCTTTGTCTTGTCCTCATCCTATACTAGATATCTAACCTTTGTCTTTTCTTGTATTGAAACACAAATATTGTAGCTTAAAAGCTAACAACCACATATGAGAACAGACAGATAAATAATATTTGCCTTTTGTGTTCTAGGTTACCTCCATCAGGATGAATGTTTCTAGGTCCATTACTTTTACCTTCCAATTTCAAAATTTAATTTTTCTTAAGTTAAATAATATTCCATTATGTAACATTTTCAATATCCATTCATCAGTTGACAGACATCTAGACAAGTGCAAATTTGTGTTAATTATGAATAGTAGACATGAACATAGATAATCAAGTATCTCTGTAGTAAGATGTAGAGACCATCAGTTATGTGCCCAAGAGGGATATAGTTAGATCTTGAGGAATATCTATGCCCAGCTTCCATTTGTTTTATTGATTTGGGGCATTCTGGGGCCAGATGAAATCTCAAACTAACTTTAATTAGCATTTCCCTGATGGTTAAGGATATTAATCATTTAAAATTGTTTCTCAGCCATTACTGGTACAGATGTTTGGGGACTAATTAACCAGTTTTTTTTAAATTGAATTTAAAGTCATTCAATGAGATTGAACCCATACCTGATACTGCAAAAGTAGCCAAGATCCTGAGACTAAATAGGTCATGGATCTAGGGAAAAGCCTACTACTATTATTCTGCTAAAGAAACATAGCAATAAAATGAATCCTAATGGCATATTACTATACCCACAGAGCAGAACAGCATCAACCATAATCAGAGACACTTTCTTACCCTCAGATGATAATTAATGAAATATATATAACACTTTGCAATGGTACTGAGAAACTTTGGATATAAATTGGATGTCTTCATCAAACTCCTCTTCCCCTCAAAGCTCAAGGATCTATAAAGAAAATGGGTCAGGAAGCTTATAAGAGACAGAAAGGTGAGTCCAGGAAAACATCATTTTCTAGATACGATAAGACTGATATACTTATGAACATAACAGAGATTGTGACAGCATACAGAAGACCAATATGGTTCAAACAAGAAAATATTTCACCACTGAGAAAGTGAAGTGGAAAAAAGGTCCCAGCCTTAACCAAGAATGTATTTGCCATTGATACCTGCTGTAAAAGGGAATAACAGTTTTCTCCAAATGAGTGTCACTGGGTGTGTCAACTGCAGTGCCCAAGCCCAGGAATCCATGTCTAACACAAAATAAACTCCACTGTCTTTTTCTTGTGGGATTTATGTTTTGTTTTGGTGGTCTATCTATTTATCTATCTATCTATCTATCTATCTATCTATCTATCTATCTATCTATCTATCTATCGATCTATCGATCTATCTATCATCTATCTGTCTGTCTATCTATCATCTATCATCTATCTATCTATTCCATTATTTATTTATTTATTATTTATTTTTATTGGTATTTGTTTCTACATTTTTTCTAAGCCGTTTTTTGTTTGGTTACCATTATCTTTCCTGATGGAGGATGAGTAGGAAGGCAGAAAGAACATGAAGATGGGAGGGTATGAAATTGGGAAAGAACTAGGACAAATTTGGAGGGAGCATGATCAAAACAATGCTATACTTTCTATGCTGAATTATTTGTGAGTGTTAATGTAAATTTAATTAAAGTGGTTTCATCTATTTGTGGCCTACCAATTCTGGATTAATTTGTATATTTGTGTGAGAAAAATCCTACTTTTGATGACTATATTACACATCAGATATTGTGACTATTCCAGTGTTATTGTCCCTTATCATTGTTTTAAGTGTTATTGATCCTTAGCATTTCCATACATATATTAAATTAAATTATCATAAAATATATAAAAAATCATTTGTTAATTCAAACAGCATGGACCTGCAATAATGTGACTGACACTTATTGACTGTGACAGTCATTAGGGAACATGTGTCCACATAATTACTTAGCTATGTGCTAGTTCTATATCTTTACCTTAAAAGCTATGTTTATGTTATATAGTGTTTATACTGAATGCATGGTACTTATCTTGAAATTTTTCTTGTCTCCTTAAAGTGTAATTGTGATACTTCTGTGTCAAAATAATAGTAGAAGAATATATTAATTTCCTTACTGTCCATGTTATATTTGTGTTACACTTAAGTAATAATAAAATATTATTGTATATGAGCTGTAGAGATGCAAATTTAAATGTTCTGTGTTTCTTTATGCTGATCTGGATTTCTTACAATTTTTCTTTTTATGAGAGACCTCTTTAATTGTTCTTGAGACTGCTTGAGATGTGATTTATACCATTTCTTAAACGCAAGTTATTTGTCAATTTTATGATACTTTCTTTGAAAATAAAAGCATGTATTTTTATATTAGTTTTCATATGAACATTTTGTAGTCTTTCTTTAGTGACATCTATTGTTTTTCTTGCTTCTCTGCAAGTAATTGCTTGATCACTTGGAATTTTTTCTTCTATTAAAACCAACTGGGTAACTTTAACAGATACAGCAATTCCTAGATGCTTGTAAACATGATTAAATTATGAAAAAAAAATCTGAAAATAACAATAAATCATATGTAATTAATAACTAAAACCTCCCAACAAAGTAAAATGTAGGGCCAGATGACTTCCCTAGTGAATCATACAGACATTTCCAAAGTTAAATTCATCTTGTGCAATCAACTTCAAAAACTAAAGAGAAGTCAGACTTACAAAATTCATTATAGGAAAACAATTACAATAGGAAATCCAGAAAATTATCTTACAAAAAAAATTTACAAAGCAATAACTCTAATGAGCACAGTTTTAAAATCCTCAACCTAAAGATTCAAGGATTGTTACAACATACTGGAAAACCTAAGTACAATCATTTTTATTTCTAGTTTCTATGACAAAATATTTGAGAATGACAACACAAAGGAAGAAATTATTTTAGTCATCCATAATTTGAAAGGAAAAATGCCCGTCATGGCAAGAAAGGTCTGTTAGAGTTCCTGGTGGTGGAAACACACAGCTATGATTTTGCACTTCTCCATTGTTTAGGAAGAAAAGAACAGGGAATGCAACACAAGTTGGTATTCTGTTTTGAGACAGCGTTTCTCTGTATAGCTTTGCTCCTTTCCTGGGACTCACTTGGTAGCCCAGGCTGGCCTCAAACTCACAGAAATTCACCTGGCTCTGCCTCCTGGCTCTGCCTCCCTAGTGCTGGGATTAAAGGCGTGCGCCACCACTGCCTGGCTCTCTTTTCTTACTCTTTATTCACTCCAAAAACCTGAGTCTTTGGGACCGTGTTTACCACTTGGAGGACAGGTAGTCCTTCCTCCCTTAATCGTCTCTGAAAATTCCCTCATAATGCTACCCAAATTTATACCTGTTAGATGCCCTAGAAATTTCTCAGTCCAATTAAGTTAACAATAAATATAACCATCACTGTATTACATCACTTCAAAAATGAAAGGCAAACAATATCACCATGTGATTCAAATATAAGACAAAACTATAGCAGTTTTACATTGTAAAAACTCTTTGTAATAAAACATGGGGGTATTAAAATACAATAAAATCAGAAATAAATAGCTAATACCATAGTCAATAATGAATAATGACATTCATTAGAAGCAGGAACAAAATTTTTGTGCAAAAAATCCTTGAAAAACAAAATAGACTAAAGTAATAAAAAAAGGCATGCAATCAGAAAATCCTAGACTAACTCCACCTTAATCCTACTAAGAGTGACTGTTGCTGTTCTGGCTCTCTCTCCCGACCCAGGGACTCTTGGGGTAGGGGCTGAGAAGATGTGGGGAAAATAACACAGGCTCCAGGAGATTGCAAGCAAGTTCATTTATTCAAATAAACTCTTGGGCTTATGTTGGGAAATTGGTGGGCTTTTGCTGCTATGGCTGTTGTGGCATGTCTTGATTTGGTCCTGGGTCTTGTCATCTTGGGTTGCAGTTTCAGGCTCCTCTGGGTCAAGGCACTACTGTGCATGTCAAAGATTTTTTTTTTTTTTTACTTGAGGCTTAGCCTGTTCATCTGGCATATGGATCTTATTTGCCTCATTTCACTTTTATTTTAAATTTTTTTTCAGGCAAACAATGGGAATTGGCGTCCTTGGCTCCAATCTTGTCATCCCCACCTCAGAGGCCCCCCAACATGGCGGCTGTGCCTGTCTTAGGTTGGTCCGCCTAATGGACCTGTCTTTAACTACCAGCCCTCAAAGGGTGGCACCTCTGGAGTCTGACATAGGTGTGCTGGACATATGACCTACGTTGGATGCTATAATTATGATTGTACCATCGAATCTTTCCATATCACCCAGGGCCATGCACTACGCCATTCTGTTTTGCATCAACAACATTTTCTTCTTCCTAAAAATAAAAGCTAACAAAATTTCAGCAATATCATCATATGGCATTCTAGCATTACAGGTACTCCCCTGGTTCCCTTGGTTGCATTTTTTGAAATCTCACTCGCATGGTTTGGATTTCAACTGCTGCAATCCTTTTCTGAATAAAAGGTTATGGCTCTACTAAAGAGGCATGGCCCAAATGCTAGAGCCAGAAATATGATCATAAGTGGTCCCAGCAGTGTCGAAGGAAATCAGCGTGGTCAGCCAATGTGACAAATAAAGCAAGGATTCAAACCAAACCTGGTTCATCTCCCTTTTTTTCTCTTGTTGAGGCCTTCTTTTACTTTTGCCATGGAATCTTTCACTACACCAGAGTGATCGATATAGAAGCATCATTCCTCTCCTAGGGCTGCACATAACCCTCCTTGTTGAAGGTGCATTAAATCCAACCCCTGCCTATTTTGTAAAGCCATTTCTGCAAGGGAGGATAAGGATTCATGAAGGTGGGAGACAGAGCTCTCCAACCTTTCTATGTTGATATCAATGTCTGTTCTTAGGCTGGCATAGTGTTGGTTTTGAATAACCACTGAGGATGTTCCAATCCTAACTCCAGTCAGGCTGACTCCCAGCAAGATAGTGAATTTAAGTGTGGTTAATGGCTCTCTTTTTACCCTGCTCCTTGAAGCCATGTTCCATCTATTGAGAAATTCCTCATCTGAGTGATAGAGGTGTCTGGGGACCAGCCATACTAGCACACAGAACCCTTTTTTTTATTGAGGAGCACTGTGATGTGAACACAATGGGTCAATCCTGTAGAACAGGCCCATCAGGTATCATTTTAGGGAATAAGGTATTGCAAGCTTTTGGACAGTGTGTGGGTCTGGTTGCAAACTATTAGATGAGCAGAGGGAGCCATTCCCACACAACGGCCTTTATCCAATACTTCCTGTAAGGGACACTCTAGAGTTCCAGTGACAAGAGTTTGAATCAGTACTACTTGTAAAAGAGCCCAGTGTTGCTATATCCTCATAATATGTTGGGTCTGTATCATAAGTGAGCCAGCAAGAGGTGGTTATACTAGGCCTAGAGGAGTTTAAAACTCTGTAGGCTCTCTCTACCAAAGTTACCAGAGGGTCAGTATTAGGGGCTTCTGTAGAGATTCTTTCCAGGTTGGAAATTTGGGGGGTTACTGTGATACAGTGTCTCTGCATATTTTGTGGGAGACAATGGTAGAATTCTCACCTGCTGTAGTTAAGGATTTGGTAGTAGTACTTGGAGGATGGGAGGTTGTTTGCAGGGGTCAAGGATGGTATTAGGTCTAATTGCCATTCTTATGGGCTCTTGGAGGTATCTTATGGTAAGCAATAGCCCAGGATTATACCGAGTGGTATTATCACAACCCCCACATTTTGCCTGTCACCAAGTCTTGCCTTTTTCCCACCTCCGTGAATGTGATGACTAGTTGATTGCATCTTCTCTTTGAGTGCCCCATAGGGGATAGGAGAACATATCCTTGTCATAACAGGGGCCACAGTCCACTCAGTTCTCCCCCAACATACAGGTGCCAGTACCTAGTGTTTTCATGTTTCCAGCATATTGTACAGTAATGAGATCCCCTTTAACAGGGGCATGCAAGCTATCCAGCCTATGGACTTGCATCCTCAGGCCTTGCAGAAATAGTCACTCATGCCACTGCATTATGTCATTTTTGTCTTTGGTTTGTGAATGCCCCAGACATACATAGAGCCCAAGACCTCTGGTTTTAATTTGATCCCAAGGAGAGTTACAACCATACCCTGGGAGTGGCTCCTGATTGGAGGGGTCTTAAGCTTCTCCTACCAGGTCACATAGGTCTATATAAAGATCAGGGAACCAAATCCCTCTGAGATAATTTAAAGAATTTATTCTATTTGCTATGTCCCCTATTTCTGTGTTGATGATGCTCTAGGTATGGTTGTTTGGGGTATAGGGAATTGCCCAAGGTTGTACCCATGATTACATGAATTATGTCAAGGATATAGGCAATGGAGTATCTTCCTGGTCAAACTTGTTTTCTTCGTCTGTGGCAGGTCTGATATCTCAAATAGGTACCCATATCTGTGTGGTCTGATCCTGTGGAAAGACACAAGCATAACCTCACCCATGTGTCAACAGGGGCATGAGGTATCTGACAGATACTGGTGAGGAGGTTGCTCCATCTTATTAGCAGAAGTGGAGTCTCCATGGGGAGGGATGCCCAGCGCTTGTATGCCTGGATAAAGCCTCTGTCATAAATGCCAAGAAGTTCCTTTTAAAAAGAATCTCCACCAAGGCCAAATGTGAGTCTCTCTTAGATTCCAACAGTAATTAAGATAGATCTTCTTTAATTGAGTGGTTTGCTCTTTCCCCAATTGATTGGCCTTGTGGGTTATAGGGGATCCCCATCATGTGCTTGATCCCCCAATCATGCAAATTGCTTGAATGATTTGGAGATATATATGGGGCCATTGTCTGTTTTAAGTGCCCAGGGTACTCCCATTACCATCATGGCTGTTTTTAAACCTTTGATGGCCTATGATGCCTTTTATCCCTTTTGGGCTATTGCATGAACAAATGTGGAGCAGGTATCAACAATCACATGCATGTACCTAAGATGGACAAAGGGGGCATAGTGAGTAACATCTATAGTGTGTTAGGTACTAGGCCTCTGGGGTTTACTTACATTTTATTTAGGGGCCCCAAGGGTGCTAAGGAGGTACATGTGGTGCAAGTTTGTGCTAGGTGCTTACAGATTAACAGTGAACTCAGGCAGAAGTTTGTGAGGCAACAGGTGGAATTGTTGGTTTATGTGCCTGGCCTGCTCCAGTGCTGGTAGCAACACTGTTATGATCATTTTATCTGCATGGTGGTTGCCAGCAGCCAGCATTCCTGGCAATCCTGAGTGTGATCAAATATGGAATATATACTAGAGTTGCTTTCTATTTTCTAGTAGATCTTGAATGGATTTCATTGTTATAGAGATGGGGTCCCTGAGGGTCTTTAATTTGGTAAAAGGCAACAGTTTACATACTTGGGTCGCATAGTGATGATCAGAAAAAAAAATATTTATGGGATTTAGTTGACTTATCTCTAATACCTTAAGAATTGCTAAAAGTTCTCCTAACTGCACTGAACTGGGATTAGGTTGGGTATATGCTATTTCTTTAACTTTAGGCATAGTTATTATTAAGCCAAATTTGGTCTTTTTGGCATCTGTAAAGGCCTCAGTGTCAGCTCAATGATTGAAAGGGCTGACAGGCATCTATCTTGTGAGAAATGATTGTCCCAGGTGCCCATAAAACCTGTCATCATCTGTTGAAAGGGGAGAGGATCTGCCCATAAGGGCTGAATATTTTGGAGTGGGAAGGGGAGACCAATCTTATCTGGTTCATGGCCCATGAATCTCCTAGCAGTTGCTCTTGCTTTAATGCCTATCTCAAAGGCAATATCAAACTTTGAGGTGATATGGGATAGCTCAGAATGTGATAGGTGTGTCCAGACAGGGGGTCTGATTGCCACAGTTATCCCAATACACAACTCTTAGTCCAAAATACTAGGGCTATCAGGGGAATTTTTGGATCATGTCTTCTCAGGGAGACATTATAGGTAATAAGTTCATTAGCCCTCTTTAAGAGATGCCTGGCCCCCCTCTGTCAACTGTATTTTTGCAGACAGGCGGTATGCCCCTTGAGAAGGGAGAACAGTTGCCTCATGTCTTCAGCTTGAATTGGGAGGAATTGTTTGAGCCAATTAATGTTGCCACAGAGTTTCTGGAGGTCTGTAAGGGAGTAGGACTCCTGTATGCTTATAGAAGCATTAAGGGGTTGAATTGTTTCACTTATCTGATAACCCAAAATGGTAAAGCCATTGTGTTGTTTCTGGAGCCAGCTTAAGGTGGAGAGCCACCAAGTCTTTCAAAATCTGGGGGAGCAAGCCCTGAATTTTCTATCTCTCTGTATGAGCCATCAGGATATCATCCATATAATGGAATATCAATATTTCCTTGGGGATTCTCTTTAAAGCATTTTGAACATATAGCTAAAAGATAATTGGACTATTCTTCATGCTTTGTGGTAACATGTTCCAATGATAATGGGAGGCACGTCTCTGAACATTAGGTTCCCAGACAGTAAATGCCACCATATTGGCTTTTAACTGGTAGTCATTTCTAATATCTGTTTATTTTCTTAATTAAAAACAAGAAGGAAAATTAAAGATAAACAATATAGTTATTAGTTTTCCTTTGATTTCAGGGTAATTAAGCTATATGTCCTGAAGTAGAAATTGGTCTATCAGATAACTAAATTTAGTTCATTTCCACATAATTGGTTGCTTAAGTCAACACCTTTTAATTATTGCTTTACACATGTAAAAGTTTGACTAAGTTTCCATTAAAAAGTTCATTTGAAATTTTTATAGCTAAACTGGTAGCTGAACTGGAGTATTTGCTTTCGAAATTGATTGACATACTGAATGGCTAGAATTGGCTTTTGTTTGCACAGCCCAGTAGGCTTGTCAGCTACAGGTATGTATTTCTCTGTGCTTAGATGAAAATTCTTGTACTTCCTCAGAGAGGTGTTACTTGGTCCCTTGAACAATTATGGCATAAAACAAGAAATAGCCACTGAAACTGATTAATATGGGGGCTTATAAAGTGTGCTGAAGTAATTCCTACTATATCAAAGAAGAAAATAACTCATAAACACAGAACTTAACTCTTGCTCAAAGAAATTTCAAATATATAACATATGAAATATAACAAAAATTAAAATATTTATATTTCCTCTTAAATACTCATGTATGTATAAGTAAACAGATTTTTCTCTTTGCATATTATTACACATATTTCACCTACAGAATATGTTTTGTTTTATATTTGTTTCATTCAAGATAAAATAACCTATAACAATCCCAAAATCTTTCAATTTTAGCTTGTAGTAAGTTAAAGATAATGCTGGTCACTGATAGAGAAATGATAGATAATAAAGAGCATGTATTTCTCTTGAAGATGATTGGAGTTTGATTCTCATCATCCACATTTCATAGCATCGTCTGTATTCTGCAGGCACATACACTCACATGTGCACATACCCATGCACAGATATATGCATATACACACAATTTAAAAAATAAATAAATCTTTATAATTAATATAACATAAAGGAGAATGTTAGAGTGGGATATTTTCCTCCATATAAAATTAAACTTTATTATGAATGCACCATAAATTTCAGAAAACCCAAACTAAAGAAATATATGTAAATGTCTAATTGAAACATGTGTACATGTTTCATAAACAGGTGAGAGGGCTCAGAGAGGAGTGTTGAAATATGATCAAAATAAAAAGAAAGACATTGCTATAACATGTCCAGAAATTGCTTAGATATATTTATAAATGTTATTATGTATTTTACTTCATAGATACAATAAGTTCAAATTCAATTTCAAGTTTTACAGCCACCTATATATTAAGGGAAAATAGATTAAATTATAAAGATAACTGTTGTTAATAAGCATTAAAGTATCATTTAACTTTTTTAACTACAGAAAGTAAGTAGTTTATCAAAAATATTTATAAAAATTTGTAGAACATCTTTTCTGAGAATGATTTCAACACCATTCATACCACTATGTATCATGAGATGTTAAGCAGATGAGAAGTTGTTTTGACAATCTTCTGCAAAATTCAAAATAACAAATTGTGACACACAGAAATTATGAGACTATAATATGAACAAAATGAAGATCTCCTCTATTTCTTCTTCCCAGGACAATCCATGAGTCACACTTAAGGTTCTCCTTGTTACCTAGCTTCGCTGGAGCTGTGAGTTTTAGTCTGGTTATCCTTTGCTTTATATCTAGTATCCACTTATGAGTGAATACATACCATGTTTGTCCTTCTGAGTCTGGGTTACTTCACTCAGGATGATATTTTCTAGTTCCGTCCATGTGCCTGCAAATTTCATGATGTCATTGTTCTTTTACTGCTGAGTAGTACTCCATTGTGTATATGTACCACATATTCTTTATCCATTCTTCGGTTGATGGGCATCTATATTATTCTCAGGTTCTGGCTATTATGAATAATGTTGCTATGAAAATAGTTGAGCATGTGTCCTTGTGATAAAATTGAGCATGACTTGGGTATGAATGGGGGCAATGGAAGATAGAGAACGGGGGATAAGAACATGAGGGAACAGGATGGTTAAGCTGGAGAATGGAGTGGGGGAGCAGTGAGGGATATACCATGATGGAGGGAGCCCTAGTGGTGGTGTGGAGAAGCTGGGTGGAGAGATTCCCAGGAATCCACAAGGATGGCCCCAGGTTAGACTATAAAAACAGCAGAGAGGGTATCTGAACTGGCTTACCCCAATAATCAGATCAATGAGTGCCCTAAGTATCATCATAGAGCCTTCATCCAGTAACTGATGGAAGCAAATGCAGAGATCCACAGCCAAGCACCAGGCTGAGCTCCAGGAGTCCAGTTGAAGAGAGAGAAGAGAGATTCTATGAGCAATGGGCATCAAGATCATGATGGGGAAATCTAAAGAGACAACCAAACCAAACTAGTGGAAATTCATGAACTTTAGACCAACAGCTGTGGAGTCTCCATGGGACTGGACTATGCCCTCTGCATAAGCAAGACAGTTGTATAGCTTGATCAGCCTTTCAAAATTGTCTTTTTGTTAAATATATGATTGCCACTTCTGAAAATGCTTTTTCTGTCTTGATGTCTTCTACTTTTCCTTCTAAAATTCTAACTCTGTGTATGGTTTTAGCTTTCTCAGGGTGCTTTTTTTTCTCTTTTTCTTTTTCTGGAGCTGAGGACCGAACCCAGGGCCTTGTGCTTGCTAGGTAAGCACTCTACCACTGAGCTAAATCCCCAACCCCTCAGGGTGCTTTATGAATAGCAAAAAATTACTTCTCATGACCCTTAAAATCTGAAGGACTAAGGTCAAGTATCTGGGTAGCTTAGAGACTGGAAATAAACCACTCCAGACAGCCTTTTATTCTTTATTATCTCACATAGGTGATGAGAATGTCTCAAAAGGCTCTTTCACAAATGAATAATTCTAATCATTGAACTAGAACTCTCATAACTTAAATGTCCAAGGGTCCCATTTCCTAGTCTATCACTTATGGAATAGGATTTAAATATATGAGTTTGGGGGGTATATAAATATTATTCAGCAGCATATATAGTAGACTGCTTGAAGCTGATACAGTTCTGTGTTTTCTCTACTATTTTGGACATATTATTTATTTTTGCTTTTGACTTGTGTTTTAAATATTTTAAATGAAACCTGCGAGTCTGCTACTTTTTCAGATGTGTAGGACTTCAGAAAAGTATAAAACAAAATTATTATTTTCTTCTTAAAGTATGGGAGTTTGTATTGAGATAAAAATGAATGGATGCATAACATAATTTCAGCTGCAGTCAAGTCTGTAAGAAAACTTTATGGTGGTTTAAGAGATGATAATAGAAGAAGCAGTATTATGTTTGGTTGTCAGGTCTCTGTGGAGGAGATATTTAATCAAGGGCCTGAATGACAAGTGATGTTCTATTGAAGGAGGCAAGGGAATCCTGCCAGAGAGATCAACAGGGCAAAGACTTTGATGTGAATAGCTGGAGTATTTTAAAAATTAAGATCAATTTGTCTGAAACAAGGAGTTGTAGAAAATGTCTTGACAAATTGTCAGAGAGACTCTTTATGACTTGTAGAAGTCCTCAATAATTTCATCTGCTTAAACAAAAATTGAGAGGATCACAGAAGAAGGGGAGGATAGCCATAAAAACACACCTTGTTGGAATATGTAATAATCATATTAAAATATTACATGTGCATTATAAGTATACAATTTCACACTTTTTTAAAATTCTAGTTTAAATTAGCTTTCATTTCCATTGTGTATGCAATGCAGGTTAATGTGATATGCTATAAATCTAATATTTAGATAAACATTGGTGTATTATATCACATTGGAATGAATTCTTGTGCTAAGTGCTGAGGACTTTGTTGAAGACTCAATTCCACCAGTTAGGTCATTAGAAAGTATGCATTGCATGAGATATTTTCCTTCTCTATTTTTTGTTGTTTGTCCTTTTTTTTTTTTTTTTTGGTTTTTCAAGACAGAGTTTCTCTATGTAGCTTTGGCTGACCTGTAACTCACTCTGCAGACCAGGTTGGCCTCAAACTCACAGAGATCCACTTGCCTCTACTTCCCAAGTACTGGGATTAAAAGTGTGTACCACCACCACCTGGATCTTTTCTTCTTAATATACTTTATAATTCTGAAGTGTGGGATATTGCCTAGTTAAATGATAAGAATGCATCTGAAATCTCTATCTTACTTTAATTCCAGCAAAATTAGTGTGTGTGTGTGTGTGTGTGTGTGTGTGTGCGCGCGCGCGCGCGCGCGCGCGTGTGTGCGCGCGCACTCATCAGAGTTACTTTTAGAGGAAAGTGAACCCATTGTTATCTACATGTTGATGAATGAAAATACTCTTCTCACATATACATGACTCAGGTCCCATGCAGTTGCCACTATCAGTTCATTAGCTAGTATACATGATTCAGGTCCCATGCAGTTTCCACAATCATTTCATTAGCTAGGCTGTCAAGTGGAATATGACCCTTAGAATTCTGCCCTAATGAATCTCAATAATAATCCCGTAAGACTCATCTGTCAGGAAGCATGAGAATCAAAACTGCTCCTCTTGTTACTCTTCACTCACTGTGAAAAGAGAGAAGAGAGCAATCCCTGTGGTCCATTCATCAGAACTGTGATCAAGCTGATTAAAATGCACACATTCTGTGGCTTGTCTTTTATCTGCAATCCAGCAGTGTATCTGTTTTGTTTTTATTGCCTTAACATTCTTTTTCCATGCCCAATATATTGTTGATGCTGTTACCAGCATCTAATTAAACAAGAACAACTGGAAATTTTGAGTGGACATTTTCTCTGCATATTTCTCTCATATCATTTGAAACCTGTTTGCTTTCCTACCAGGAGTTTACTCTTCAGGCATAGCCTGGGGTGAAATGGGAATTTGGTGTTTCTTTGCACCAAAATACTTTTGTGAGAGAAATCAAAGGAACATATAAAATTTTCAGTTGAACAACATTCTCTATTTGGAAGTTACTTTCATTCCATTCAAACAACTTCCCATTGGTATAAAGACTTTTGATATCTGAATGGCAATACTTGCATTGCAAGGGATATTTGTTTAATATAAGTTTGATTTCCATGTTGATATCCTGTGTATTTCATTTTTATTGCACACATTTCCACTAGCCCTTTTCTCATCTCAGTTTTCTCATTCTTGTTATTCAGATCCTGGGACAATGAGATTTAGTCAGTGTCACCCCTTAAAGCTCTATTCTGTTGTATCACTTCAGGGTTCTCTATTATTGTAGCAGATTACATTATGTAGTCATTTCCTTTTAACTCTTTCTGTAAGAGCTGTCTATCCTCCTGCAACAAAAGGAAAGGAAAAAGAAAATAAATGTGAACATATTAAAATATCAGAATACAAATTAAACTGTAATTTTTAAAATTTATTCTTATCTCATACAATACATCCAAACAGCAGTCTCCTTTCCCTCCACTCCTCCCAGTTCTCCCCTCGTCCAGATCTACTCTTCCTTTTCACTTCAGAAAGGAGCAGGCTTCCCAGGGATATCAAACAAACACAGCATAACAAGATACAACAAAAATAGACACAAACCCTCATATAAGGATGGACAAGGCAAACCAATAGTGCCTCCATTCCCCCACCTGATCTTTCCTGATCCCATTCATACCTGCTCTCATTTCACCCACAAAATCTATTCTATTTCCTTTCTTAATCCTTCCTGAACAGTTCCACCATTCCACCAGCTGGGAAAGAAATATTGAAATAAATGAGCATATTGAGGTCATCAACCCTGCCCTCATAAGCTTATGTCCATTTGATGATACCAAATGCCTTTAGTCCGATTTTCAAAGTTCCCATAGCCTTTTAGTCTCAACAATATTTAAAACTAGTCTTCTGAGACTCACTGCAATATCTTAATCATAACCTATGCATTCAGAAATCAAGTTACATACTTCCAACATACCAAGGCACAGTGAAAATATTCTACAGGGTAGGAATGAATGATTAGTGAGGAAATGCTGGACTAAAGAAAGACCAAAACACAGCAGGGAAGCTTTCAAATCCAATAGCTCCATGTCTTATGTCAAAAGGATTAAATTGCTTAGTTTCCATCTTTGCTGATATATATTAGGATTAAGAACTATGGATGTTGGAAGAGTTGTGTCACTAAGGGTGAGCTCAAAGGTTTCAAAACCCTCCTGCAATTCCCACTGTGCTCTCTCTTGCTCTCCCCTGCCTCCTCCCTCTCTTTGCCTCCAACAAGTATCTACCTCCACAGTGTGTGTGTGTGTGTGTGTGTGACACACACACACACACACACACACACACACACA
>CABHPQ010172534.1:0-13532 GCA_902168405.1 Peromyscus aztecus
TGGCAGGGTAGTCTCGGTATGCTAGCCCCTCACATTACCAGCGCTTCACCATCCCTGGGGTCTCTGGGGGAAAGCCGGGCCCCACAGACCCAGCCTCACGGGTGGGGCTGGAGTGTTGATGGCCGGCTGTGTACAGTGGCTTGGTGGGAGGACAGTCAGATGGGAGAGAGAAGGTGCTGATAATTTGCTGGCTTTTAACTCTCCTGGGGTGTTAGGATTAAATACTAAATGTTCTCCAGTAAATTCACAATAGAAATCCAGGGCAGGGGTGTGTTCCAGGATGGGAACTTCACACAGGAGGTCCTATAGACCAAAGCCACGGGCGAGAGGCAGGGCAGTTGGACCCACTGGGCTTTCACTCACAGCCTGCACGGCTCAGCGCTGAGAGTCACTTGTTCAGATTTAATCCCATTTCATCTTCATGGCAGATAACCCTCAGCCGGGTGCAGACCCAGCCCAAGGTCACAAAGCCAGGAAGCAAAAGCGCCCACCAAAGGGCCTTCTAATGCCAGGATGGTTTGCTACAAGGGCATCTTTTGACTTGGCTGACTCTGGACATGATGTGGAGTCTCCCGTGAAAGAGTGAAATACTCAGGAAGCCAAAACCCAAAGGAGAGAAAGCAGGCATTTTGATGTAAGCAGATTGCGACCACTATGGGGCCTGGTTTCTGGCTAGCTCTGCCTATCCCAGGACACAGTTCCTACCTCACATTCAGCTCTGCCAGTGATCTCTGGAACTGCGTTTTCAAGGACCCCATCACTCCCCAGCATGCCAATGGCCCTCTTTCATTTTTCCTGTTAAGCAGATTTAAAGAATGAACCAAGAATCTTGGCCGCCATTAATTTCACAGCTTACAATATTTGCAACTCCCCCCCCCTTTTTTTTTCTGTGCTTGAGTCATTTTAAAAAGCCCTTATGATTCCTTTAATCCCCGTTGGTAAAGCAATTCCATTCTCCTCTCTTCTAACCTCCTCTCTCCTGAATGGCCCCCTCCTCCGGAAAGCTTTAAATAATGCAGCAAATTCTTGTTTCATTCCCTTTCTGTTTCCAGATGGATTTTCCTCCCCAGAACATCCCTGGGAATCATTTCTGTCAGACACTTCCCTGGGTGCCCCTTGATCTGCCCCCTTCCAGTCCCCCCACGCCCCACCCCCCAATCACAATCTGCTATTTTAATTACTGCTTCCCTTGTCACACTTGAGGGTTCCCTCTCTGTCAGTCTCCTGCCTCACTTAGATGCCAGTCCTCCCTTCCAGTGCTGAGAATTCATTAAGACGCCCAGATTCCTGCACATCTGCTCCCTCCGTGCTGAATCATCCCAGCCTGTGAAGGATGCTTGTTCAGATGCTGACTGGAACCGAGGACCAGGTCTGTCCACGTGCAGATGAAAGCATTGCTGTAGCGTTGAGGGTCCCTGGGTCCATCTGACCCCTGCAGCCCTGCAGCAGAGCCTCTCTGAGACTGGACTGCAGCCCTGGGGTGGCTGGCCACCTAACTGCCTCCCTGGTCAGAGGATGGGGTCCCCGGGACTGCCTTTGATTTTCTGCATCATCTTTTGCAGGCCTGGCCCGACCACAAACCATCTGGGCCACCTGCAACTGTTTCCCAGGTGTCTGCTGGACCTGTGGGCTGAGTCTGCAGCTGGGACTGAGGCTAGCAGGGGGCTGGGGCGGGGGGGGGGGGGGGAAGTGACCCCATGACTAGGGAGTCAAGGTGGTGGCAACTCTGTGACATGCTCTTGGCAGTAGGCTGAGCCACTGAGCACACAGAGGAATGACTTGAATGTTGTCACCCATCCCGTTTGGGCTCACAAACCTGTCCCTGCTTTGTCCTTTGGATGGGTATGTAGGTCAGTACCAGACAAGGTCGTTTGCTGTGAGAAGCTTAATCAGAAACACGGGGGTTCTTGAAAGTCTCTAGGAAAGAGCCACCGACCCACTTAGAGCCGGCTGCCTCACCCAGGCAGGTCACATCATCCTTCTGATACCGGCTGTCACAGGACAATGAGCACGGAGGCCTACGGGGACAATTCTGGTATTATCACACAGATAAGGAGCCCCAGAGGGGAGGGGGAGGGGGAGGGAGATACCATTCAGTTGCTCATTCATTTCCAGCCTCATTCTAAAGGACGTTTAAGGCAAGAGACACAGATGGAAAATGGACAAAGGAGAAAGATTCTGAGATTCTAAAGTCAGAGATAAGGTCAGGGATGGTCTCCTGTGGGGGTGAGGCAGGCGGGACAGCAGCTTGTAAAGCGAGGAGACTCACCCCTGAGGAGGAAGAGGTGGACGACACCTTCCAGGATGGAGACAGGGGCATGTGGAGAAGGGAGGGGCAGATGGGGCTGCACGTTTCTCACGGCCTTGCTGTCCAGCCTCAGCATGATGGTATCCTAAGAAGCCTGGAATACCAACTAGGATGTCAGGAGCCGAAGCACAGACATCGTTCAAAAAACGTGGGTTCATTGAGCTCTGCAAATAATTCTGACCCCTCGTTGCTACATGTCACTTTCATAGACAAAGGACTCGTCCCAGTGTCTTTTACACCCCCTTTAATAAGATGAGGGCAACAGCAATGTGAAGGAGCAGCTTGGGAAAGTCTGCCTCTCCGTCATAAACCTCCTCCTGAAAGCCCAGGTTAAAAACTGCCTTTTTGCCACGGGCAATCAATGCCTTCTTAATCGCATGGAAAATGTGAGCACATACCTGTTAGAAAGGCTTGCTCTTTTCTTTTTGCTGCTCTGTGAAGAACCAGCTGAGTTCCCGTGACAGTTTGGGGGTGTCTCCAAGGCCCTGCTTCCAACCAGTTTACTGTGCCCAGGTCTCTGCTGGACAGACGTCTAGTGTCCCCACTCCAGGAGAAGTCTGTACTGCCGGCGGTAGCTCAGTGTGGTTACAAGCTCAAGAAGGGACAGGAATCTCGGCTGGAGGGGTACCAGGAAGGCAGGGAGAAGTTCCTTTGATTGAAGTGGAAATGGAGGTGCGGGAGCTTGGCTGTGGGGGGATCTGGACTGTGTGGAAGGAGATGTGTGGGATGAAGCAGGAAGGTGAGGCTGGAGGTGAAGAGGTGGCGTTGGGCCAGAGAAGGCCTTGATGTCTAGATGAGGACGGTCTGTGTCCTTCCACACCAAGGAAAAGTGGTGAAAAGTCGGAACGCACGGGCCAGGTAAAGGGCTCTGGTGATGAGCCCCGGGTGAGAAGCAAAGGCGTGGACTGTGCATGCAGCCTAGAATTAAAGGGACGAATAAGAGAAACGGGAAAGATCTGGCAGTAGGGGGAAGCCAGCCCAGGCCTGGGAAGGTTTGAAGGTTACACGGGGAAAAAATGTCCCATACATAGGCAACATTGGCTGTCACTCTCTGTTTCTTGTGGATTCCTGGAAAGGGACTCGTCATGGGTTAGGCTAGTTACTACTGTCTAGCACAAGAGCAGTAGAAAAGTTTTCCAGGAAACCCCCCCCCTTCCACACACACACACACACACACACACACCAGGAAATGGTAGACTGAGGCAGGGAGGGGTTAATGTGTTCTGAAATAAACTGAAGATTAATCCTCCCAGTTCTTAATGCAGGGTGAAATGAGATAAATTATTCACATCATTCAGTGTAAGAAGCAGGTCACTGTGCGGCACCGGGCTTCTTCAGCTGCATTTTACACGCAGGTCCTCTTCTTATTCCTCCTGTTTAATTGTTCTCAGAACGTCTGACTTAAATGGGTATTTCAGGTCTCGATTTTATCTTCTGCAAAGATAAATTAGAGCATACATTCATTTCACGACATTCTGACATTTCCCATGTTCTCACCTTCACACAAACATGACTAGAAAGAAAAGGGGCTGGGGAAGTAGGCGCAGCAGGGAAATGAGCCGGTTTCCCAAGCTCACCCCTTCCAGTCTTCAGGGAAGAAGATGGGCTCTGCACAGAGGCTGCAGGAAGTTTGTTTGTGAGACACTCTCGATTAGTGGTGACCCAAGGGAATTAGATCCACGATTTAGAACTGGCCAGGGCTTCTCTCTTCCACGGACCAGGATGTCTGTGCAGAGGTGCCCACAGCCCTCCGGGGTGTCTGCAAAATGGATTACAATGAATGGGGCTTTTGTAGCCAAGAGCCTCCCACTCTTGGGCAGCCTTTCAATGGCCCCAGTCCATGGCAGTTAGTTCCCCCAGAACAATAACTGGATTTCCGCTCTTCTTTACCAGGCACTGACCCCCAGAAGGGTATGGATCTCTGAGAGTAGGTTCCTGATGAGGGTCTGCAGGCTCAGAAACTCAGACAAAGGAGTAAACTAAGGCAGGGCTGGGGGATGAGGGGGAGAAACACAGAAGGAAGGGATGGAGAGCTAGCCAGGAGATGGAACATAAAAGATTTAAGCCAGAGGGAAGGCAGGGTCTCTGGAGAAAGGCACTGAGGAGGAAGATAAGCGTGGCAGGGGATGGCTGGTAGGGAAGAAGGCTCTCAGAGAGGATCAGGCCTCTCAGAAAGCAAAAGGAGCCAGAAACATGGGACTAGGTAAAAAAGAAGGAATTCCAGGAAGAGTGTGGGAGGGAGAGCCCCACGCCTAGCGATGAATTAAGCCAAGTGAAGGCTGAGTTGTCTTACACACACACACACACACACACACACACACACACACACCACTCATATAGCTCTACACACACACACCACTCATATAGCTCTACACACACACACACCACTCATATAGCTCTACACACACACATACACACACATTCATGCTACTCACATAGCTCTATACACACACACCACCACCACCACTCACATAGCTTTACACATGCACTCACACATGCACACATACAACAGGCACGCACGCACGCACGCACACGCGCTTCTTACTATATTACTGTTTGTGAGACTTAGTGAACCCAAACTTATTCCTTCTCTCCCCACTGGGGTTATTATTCTAGGTGTACCCTGCTCTCCACTTCAACTCTTAGGGTTAATTAAAAATATGAGTCGGATGGGGACTATCAGGGTCTGCACAATGCTAACCAAGTGGTGGGCTCTTTGTGTTTCACAATGGGGTTTCAGTCCTCGGGGTAGCACATTCAGCATGCCCACTGAGGTCTGACGGTGGCTCTGGCCAGACGTCACTGCTGTGGCTTGAGGCTGGCATAGAGGAGCAGCTAGGCACAACAGGGGACTCATTTTTTTAAAAAAAAAAAAACAGACTGGCAGGAAATTTATACTGTAAAAATTTGTTTAGAAGCAAGTTTCTTATGGATATTCAGCAATGACCTTGGGATTCTAGGTCATGAAAGAGGAGGCCATGGCTCACCTATACTGTGTCACATAAGGAAGGGGAGGGGCTCTCACACTTCTAGGTGGCTGGGAACAAAAGCATATGGAGTTTGCCCACGGACACAAGAAGTGTCCATGTGTTACGGTAGTATGGACCAAATACACATGCCGCAACACTGCCCATGGCTGAGGTAGAAACTCAGTGTGTTTCCAGAGGCTAGCAGGCAGTCAGAGCTAAGGAGGCATGAGCTCCAGGCCCAGCTGAAGTTGCTGAGCGCTCAAGCAGGCCTAGCTGTCTGCATTGCTGCAGTGGACCCACCACAGTCCTGCTCCTGGCTTCTTCAGCGATTTCATCAGCGGTTCCTTCTTAGACCTACTTAGCAGTAGACAATGAGCCTGAATGTCAGCACAGGCTCTGGAATGTTGCCTGTCCACCACCAGTATGGAGGGCAGGCCCCCTGCCCGGACAAACCTTGGCAAAGCAGTCCTTTGCAGCCCTCGTAGTCTGGAGGTGTGAGACAGTCTCAGCCGTGGAGGTGGAGCAGCTTCTAGGCCACCTTGAAACAATGGCGCAGCAGACCCTGTTGAAAGCTTTTAAGAATTTCCATTTAATTGCTTCTGTGTGTGGCTGCTGATGCTCCACCCTGCGTGGGTGGAGGTCAGAGGACAACTTGCAGGAGTCGGCTCTCTCCTCCCACCGCGTGGGTCCCGGTAGGGAGGGCAGGCGGGCTGCTAGGCTTGACTGCAGGCTCCCTTACCCACTTCACCATCTCTTCAGTCTGAACGCCTTACCCGACCGCAGTGTTTACTAGCTGGCGTTTAAAGGCTGGCCCCCAGGTCCAGTTATCCAGTGTGTGACACTGACCAAGGGCACTGCCATCTTGTTTAAAGTGCGGCCGCCGGGGGCGTCCGAACAGCTATGGGAGTGGCTCACAGAGGGACTTGGGTGATAACTGTGGAGCAGCGTGTGCTCGTGTGCTCGGTGAGCAGCGTGTGCGCGGTCAGGACTCTCCATCGCTGCTCCCTTATTAGAAACACCTCAGGAGGCAGGTGTGTCAGTGTTTGGGGTACAGGTAAAGGAAGCACCACTCCCCATTGTCCCCAGCAGCCCGAGAAGCTCCCCAAGAGTCAGACCAACCCAAGATGCATGGCTGAAAAGACGTTTGGGTACGGCAAGTTTATTCATTTATTACAGGCAGAACAGATTTAGACTAAAGATGCTTACATACAGGCTTAAGTACTGGGAGGAAGAGAGGCCAGAGAAAGGCGCTGGGAAATAAGCCACACCCAGCGAGGCCAAGGGCTCCTCAGGAGAGGCACGGCATATCCGTTTTTATGTCCTATGTAGGATTTTGGTGGTGTTTGAACTGAATATCCTATCACGGGGTAGTTCCTGAGGGACACCTCACAGGACCACAATCAATAAGGTAAAATCTAGCCCCTGGGGGGACGAGAGGGTGAGAGATCTTCAAGCCATTTTGTCTGAGGAAATGGAATGATGCCTGCAAAAGATCATAGACACCCATGGGCCTCAAGCCTTGAGGCATTGCTACTTTGATGTGTGTGTGTGTGTGTGTGTGTGTGTGTGTGTGTGTGTGTGTGTGTGTGTAAGGAATACTATGCAGGCAGCCTTCACAGCAGATGTTGCCAATTGTGCGGGAGTTCTTGCTGCTCACCTGGAGAGACACTGGGATAATGGCCTCTTCTCCCTCCTCTTGGCCTCATGATTTCTCTGTCTTTTTGCCTGGCCTCAGGTTCCGTTAGTCCCATTTTACAGAAGAGCAAATAGAGGCTCAGAGGCTTTGAAGTGCAACTCCAATTCATATAGCTAGGAAAGCTGGATGCCACTGCTGCTGTGGGATGGGTTACACACTGCATTCCAGTTGTCCTTGGAAAATGGCAAAGGATAAAGGAATGTCCCTTGGGAAGACATGGCAGGAGGAAGAGCACAGAGTATGAGACCCCACAGCAGGCTTGGGGAGGACGACACCTCAATTTCACAGAAGCGGAATGACAGTCAGACAGCATGGAGGCTGAGCTTGGAGAGACAGGCAGAGGCCTCAGTCTGCACGGGTCTTAGAACTCCATGCTCTGGACACGGACACCACTCAAAGATTTTAATTCAGAGTCTCGGATTCACTTTTTTGTTGGCTTGTGTTGTTTTTTTTTCAAGACAGGGTTTCTCTTTGTAGCCCTTGCTGTCCTGGAACTCACTCTGTGGACCAGGCTGGCCTCGAACTCAGAAATCCGGCTGTCTCTGCTTCCCGAGTGCTGGGACTAAAGGCGCGCGCCACCACCTGGCTCAGGTATACTTTTAAGGTTACTCTGGGCGCAGAAGTGGTGGGTAACAGGGCAAAAGAGAGCAGTTAGAAGGCCGCTGTACAGCGCACAGTGAGGCAATACAACACTGAACCTAGGCAGTGGAGGGAATCTTTAAAGGTTCAGGGGATGGCCCTGGTGATTAAAGTGTGGAGAGGAGGGAGTAGGGGTGTGGAAGATGGGTCCTCAGAGCCGGCTGAGAACTGCAGAAAGGGTAAGTTTGTTCCAGGTGAAGGTAGAGAATCCGGAAGTACAGATTTGGACATACTGCCTCCGGGATACCTGAGAGGCTCCAGGTCCACAGAGAGCAGCAGGCAGCTGGATGTGCAGATCCAGACAGGCTGTTGGCCACAGGTCCATCTCCTCTACCCTGCTCTGCAGACAGTCCGTCACTGGGAGCACAATGGCAGGAAACATTAGCTGGTGGAACTGGAGTTGGCAAGGCGGAGTGTGATTAATGCAGAAGACATGAAGTCGGTATCGGATGGCAGTAACCCCAGACTCTGTTAGGCTCGGCAGAAAAACGATCAAAGAGGATGGCATAAAGGTGGTAATGGATGTTTAGAATCTCCACTCCACCAGGAGGTGGGAAATTTTAAGTGATCCGAGGAGATGAAAATTCAATAAAGGCACAGCTAACTTTTATTTTTAGTGCCAACCTTCAACTGGACACAACAAAAATTCTCAGGCAGTTACTTTATTCGCTGATTTGCTGAGCACATACTGTGTGTTTAGAGCCTTTATGTGGTCTGGGAATACAGCAACGACCAAAAAGCATTCCTGTCCTTACACCTGACGAAAGACCGAAAACATGACAAGCAACAAAAGAAAACAAACAAACAAACAAACAAACAAACAAAACCACCTCCCATCCGGGCATCTGCTAGCTTATGTAACACCCCCATGCGAGTCGTAAAGAGGGAACGTGAGGGCTGAGGCAGGCTTTGTCCAGTGTATGGCTTTGCAAGTAGACTTGGGGTCTACTCTTGCTCAGTCAAGCATCTCTCCTTGGAAGCTTCCCTGGTGGCTCTTTGTCCAACTGAGACCAGATAAGGGAGACAGGTGACGTGGGGAGGGGCAACGTGATTAACACAGGGCGGCCAGAGAAGCCCGGGGAAGAGCACGGCCACTCAGAAGGGTTAAGTAAGCAAGCTGGGGCAGATCCCGAAGCAGGACACGGCCAGTGCCGAGGACGAAGCGTCTGCCCATTGCATCTGAGGGACAGCAAGGAGGCCGGAGTGGCTGGCACAGGGCGGGGCAGCTGCTGGGTCCCAGATGAGTGCCTCGCAGACCATCACAAAACCAGACTCACACTCCGAGAGCCCTTTGCAGGATTTTGATCGGAGGAGTGACAGGATTACACTTACTTTTCCCACGAGCTCCCGCTGGATTGAAAATGCAGTATGGGAGCTGAAGCAGAGGAAGAAATGACCACCCAAACATAACAGCAGCGGACAAAGGAGGTGGCGGTGGTGGAGGGGAGCCGTGGCCAGATGTGGGAGATCAAGCCCAAGGTCAACAGAAGCGGTGGATGGGTTGGATGTGTAGACAGAGCAAAGGATGACTTGAGGTTTCTGACCTGAGTCATAGGAGATGGGAGGTGCCATTCATTGAGAAATGGAAGGCATGGAATGAAACAGGACAAGCATTCAGTCCCCAATTTTAATTGAAGCCATTACTTGTGGATGTGTTGCTGGCCTTGGAACAGACCCCCCCCCCCCACACACACACACACATACACACACACCCCGCACTGCAGTAACCTCAGGTTACAGAAGTCCTAACTGGGACTGAACCACTTCAAGTCTTTCCTCAGTCTGACTCCAGCACCCACTCACTCCACCCTCCACTGCAGTGTCTCAGGAGATTCCTCCTTCACCAAGGAACCAGATGGAAACTAAACCACAATACCCCTGTGTCCTCAGTGCTGGGGACCGGCTTGTACAGGACCTGAAGGCAGGCTCCAGGAGAGGAGCAGGAAGAAGGGGGCAAGCCTCACTCACGCTCCGATGTTCCTCCCAAGTTCACTACCAGAGAAATCACTCCCCTTCTCATAGAAAGGGAGAGACAGACAGACAGACAGACACACACACACACACTTAAAATTGACTGACTCATGAAAAACTCTAGACTTTTGCTTTTCCAGAAGACAACTGTCAGATGACGGTTGTATCCTACGTGGCCACCTTTGCTGGACACAAGCTGGCTGTGACTCCATTCCCATTACTACCAGGCTCTTCCGGTTCTTGGAGTTGGCAACTCAGTTTTCAAAGGATGTGCATGCTAAGGACTTGAACTCTTACCCTGAAGTAGTCCAGGAGCCTTTGATGGACATTAAACTTCAGATGACGGGATGAGAACAAGACAGGATGGGCAAACACAGGAAAGAGTGGCTGGAATCGAGTCATGAGCCATCCCTCTAGTGGCAGACGCAGGAGAGTCACTGAGGTGGGCACTGGGCTTGCACTGAATGGGTTTGAATGGAAAGAGAAGACTTAGCGCTTCTAGTACGTTCTGTCTGCTCTGCTGGTGAAGAAGAAGAAAACATACAGACCCGAACCCAAGCCACAGCGGCACCTTTTGTCCCCTGTGTATCTCTGGCAAGTGACTTTGAGCCTTGTTTTTCCCGGCTGTAAAGCAGGAAGGAAGAGAAGTATTTCAGCATGGTTATTGGGGGAGGGCCCTGGGAGAGAAGAGAATTATTGGAACTAATAGTCTAGGGAAAACCCACATGCGGAGCTTGGCTCTGAAAGCATCAGACAGGAGAGGTGCCACGAACTTCAGGATAGCTGTGGCGTCTGCTGTCCTGGAACAGTGATACAAAACATATCAAGCTGCATAAAGACTTAGGTTGCCTGCTTTTCCAGTCCAACCTTCAAAGAGAGAAGGGAGGGGGGGGGGGCGGGGGGGGGGAGGGAAAGAGGAGAAAGTGGGTGGTGGTAGTGGTGGTGGTGGGACCCGAGAGTGCATGTGCATTAGGGCGGTGGCCCAGCACGGGAGCCGACTGCTGGCTTCTGGGTTTAGGTCTGGACACAGGGAATGCAATCCCTTCTCCCTGCACACAGCACCGCACTGACCTAGAATGGAGGCCTCACAGGCCTGGATACAGCCTCTCCCCTCCCCACCCCTCTCCCCCTCTCTCCCCTGCCCCCTCCTGCTCCCTCCCGGCCTTCCCCTCGCTGTTCCCAGCCTGCAATTCATCACAGCTCTGTGTTCATGCCCTTTGTGACCACATCTTTCTCCGGCAATACCTTTGCATTTTGATGTTAAAACAATATTTTGCCCACTACATGGCAGCACTTGGAGCCTTTGCAGAGGCCATTTACGTCTGCTGTTTTATTTGATCCTAACCAGGCTGCTGTCACGTAGGCCGAGAAGGTATTATTAGCAGGAGTAATAGTCAAAATATTGAACAGCCCCTATATTGTAAGCTCAACCAACTGGAATAGATACAGACCTTAGAGAGGTCCCAGAAGCCTCCCTTCCTCCATTACTGCAGGAAGGTCGGGTGGGGGCAGGGCTGTTGGGGGCAGGGCTGTTGTGGGAGACCAGGGACACGAGGATAGCTGAAGACAGGGGCTGGGATGTCAGCTGTAAAGGCCAGGGAATGGCTATTTATTGAGTGGTCTGGATGCACTTCTGCTTGTGAAGCATTCGCTGTACCAAGCTCACGTAGACTGATAATCAGTTCAGTTGTGCTGATGTGGGGACTGAGGTCAGGGAAGATTAAAAACCTGTCCAGAATGAGGGATGGACTCCTTGTGTCTATGGCTCGGTTCTCTCCACAGAACTGGGAACACTGACCTCATGGCTTTTTCACACTTCTGTCACCAGGGTTCTTATCTGCTCAGTATCTCCCGTCGCACTTCCCGAATGTGTCCAGATCTGTCTCTAAATTCCCCGCTTTGACTTTTTCATCTGTGTCTTCACAGGATTCCCACACTGTCTCCTGTTCCCCAACCGGGAATGGCTTCCAGCCGCTCCTGAGGCCTTTGAATTTCTCCAGATGTCTGGCCTTGCTGCCTCACTGTGCTGTGCCCCAAAGCAACCTCACCTCCCCCCAAACCAGCTCTGTCATGGCCTTACTAGAGAGCTGCCATTCACAAGTTCCTAGCAGATGAAAAGTCCAGGTTTGGAAGTCAGGTCTGTCTTTCAATCATGGGGGTCCTGAACTCAGGCTGTCAGGCTTAACGGCAAGGACCTTTACCTGCTGAACCATCTCACTGGCCTAACATACATCCTCTGTGTATATGTGTGTTATATAAAACATGTATATCCATCCTTCCATCCATCCATCCATCCATCCATCCATCCATATATCCATCCATCTGTCCATCCATCCATCCATCCATCCATCCATCCATATATCCATCCATCTGTCCATCCATCCATCCATCCGTCCGTCCGTCGTCCATCCATCCGTCCGTCTGTCCGTCCATCCATCCATCCATCCATATATCCATCCATATATCCATCCATCCATCCATCCATCCATCCATCCATCCATCTCTCTCTTCAGGTATTTACCCCCATGACTGCTGTTAGATTGTTCTGTCATAGACATGGTCTGTGTCTTCTCATGATGTGCTGCTTATACTTCACCTGAATTCTTCATACATTTCATGCAGCAATAGTCCTCACTTCCAATGGCCAAGGTGTTCATTTCTATAACTGAACGTTTGGGCTTTGGGGTTCTGCCTTCTCACATGGGCGGGGAGATAGATGAGGACCTGGAAGTTAATGTCACCTCACTCACACTGTGCACTTGCAGGAGTTGACCCATAAACATGTCAGCACTGAAGTGTGTGCTTTGCCGCACCTCTCAACTGCTGCCTCTTAGATTAAGTTCCACAGCCACAGCCTTTGCCTCAACCACACTTTTTGTGTTTTAATACCCACCGCTCCTCCCCTCTAATGCTTTCTAAGTGTCCCCTGTCATTCCAGGGTAAATTATTTGAACAGATCCTTGTCTCAGGGTCTGCTCCTGGGAAGACTAAGTTTTACAAACACACTTATATATAGCACTACGTTCTCTCCACATCACTGGAGCATGGTTTTAGCTAAGTCAACACTCAGAATTTACATTATTACAACTACGTTAATATTACTCTTAGTTAAACAACATAATAAAGTATGATTACATTTCAATTTTTATTATTTTCAAGACAGGGTGTTGCCCTGTTGTCCATGTTGGTCTCAAACTCCTGTACTCAACTGATACTCCTGCCTCCTCCTGAGTGAACAGGATTATAACTATGCATTACCGTAAGTACCTACATTTCTTTATAAGAAGCATTTCCCCCTGGAGACGACAGGATTGCAAAATGAGTCCTGTTGTCTATACTGTCTATATTTCCTTAGGAACAGCACTCAGACTGGTCCGAGGTCTTCCCGCTCCAGCAGGACTGACTGCTTTCCTGGTTCATCCCACAGCTGTTGTCCTGAGGCTCCGCATTCTAGAAAGTTGTCTTATCTCTGTCCTGTATAGTTTTTCTTTTTTCCTAGGTCTCATGTCTT
Source organism: Peromyscus aztecus (assembly GCA_902168405.1). NCBI lineage: Eukaryota > Metazoa > Chordata > Mammalia > Rodentia > Cricetidae > Peromyscus > Peromyscus aztecus. The sequence goes on from CABHPQ010172534.1 coordinate 13,095, forward strand.
TTTTTTATTATTATTATTTCTTCATAGCTTTATAAGAATGGTTATATCAGACAAATATTTTGAAACCTGGCATGTCTGAAAACATTGTTTTTGTTTTATGGGCAGTGTAGAGAATCTGCTAAGTAGAGAATCCCAGATGCAAAATAAAATCTTTCAGAATTTAGAAGAAAATTCTGTGTTATCTCTTAGCATTTCTTTTCACATTTATTTTGTAAGCGTGTTTGCCTGTGTGTGTGTGTGTGTGTCTGTGTGTGTCTGTGTGTAGAGGTCAGAGGACAACCTGTGAGAGTTGGAAATCTCCTCCTACCATGTGGGTCCTGACACCAAACTCAGGTTGCCCAGCTTGGCAGCAAACATCTTTACCTACTGATCCATCCCACCAGTCCCAGAATTCCTTCTGTTTTGTTTTACTTTCATTTGGGGTGTGGTGGGGTGGGG
>CABHPQ010172535.1:0-34003 GCA_902168405.1 Peromyscus aztecus
TGTGTGTGTGTCTGTGTGTGTCTGTGTGTGTGTTTAGAGATGGGAAGAGGTCATGAAACTCTAAAGTGAACTATGAGAGAAGAAAGAGATCTTAAGGGAGTGAAAGGGGGTGGAGGAGAGGGTTCAGGGGTGATGTATGAAGCAGAATGGGGGTTCTGAGGAGGAGGAGACCAGTGTGGGTGCGAATCAACAAAAACAGAGTCTGGGGCTGGAGGGATGGCTCAGTCACTGAAGTGCTGACCACTCAAGCCTGAGGACTCGAGTTCGATCCCCAGAAGACACGTGAAAAGGGAAGGCGCTGCTGCACACCTGTGCCACAGCACTGGGGGGTGGAGACAAGAGAAGCCCTCTGGCTGCCTGGCCACCCGGTCTAGCCCAGGCTGTGAGCTCTAAATTCAGCAAGAGACCCTGCCTCAAAAAATAAAGTGGACAGTGATAGAGGAAGACCCAGTACCAACCTCTGGCTACCACGTGCATGTACACATACATGTACACATCTCTACATACATGTGCACACACAAAGGAAAGCTGTATTATGAAAATATTATAATTAAACCCATTATTTTGCATGTTGTTTTTGTTGTTCTTTAAGGCAAGGTCTTCTTTAAGATGTAGTCCTGGCTGTCCTGCTGCTGCCTCCCCTGTGCTGGGAGGAAAGGCTTGGGTCACCTTGCCATGCTGCATACTAATTTAAAAATAGCAATAATAAATATGAGTAAAGATAACTGTGGTTCAAGGGGAGAAGCTGACTGAGGTCCAACACACCAGGGAGAAAACTCTGCAATTGAGTAATAATCACAGTAGAAAGACCAGTCTTTGAAACTAAACCATTAATATAATAATATTCTTATATTTGGGGGCAATTTGTGAAACTTGAGAATTATGTTGTCACAATGAATATACATTATACTTGGCATTGTCTAGGGCATTTTGGGGATTGAAAGATCACCCAGCTCTCTTCCTCATAACTTTCAGAACTAAAAAAAAAAAAATGGAATGGAGACTCATTTCCATATAGAAGCCTTGAGGGCATCTGGATATCCACATCAAATTGTACACAGAGCAACCAGTGATGACATCAGGGTATTCAACCAAATGTGGGCTGAGGCGATGGCTCACGGGCCAAAGCATGAGGACCAATGTTCAGATGCCCAGGACCCATATAAAAGCCAGCTGGGCTTAAGAGCCTGCCTGTCAATCTAGCCTGGGAAGGGGGAGATGGGATTCCCAGAGCAACCTGGCTAGCAAGACTAGGCACATGGGAGAGTTCTGGGTTTGACTGAGAGACCCTGCCTCAATAAATAAGGTAGAAGAATAATGGAGGATGATTCCGACATCCTCCTCAGGCCTCCATATGCATACATGTACACAAGTACCCCCACATATGGACCACATATATTCAGCACACACACACACACGTGAAAATGGAAAAAAATGAAAGAACAACAGAGGCACTGACGCAGAAATGGCGTGCTGGTGGGTGGGAATGAAGAAGCAGCCTGTGTCTGTGTGTATCTCACGCTGAAGCATCGTGTATAGATACACTGCAGTAGTGCCCAGAGCATCAATCTTCTGCCGTGAGCAACAAGGACTTACTCCTTCCCAGATGCTGAAACAGACTGAGTAACCACTTTCCACTGGCAACTCCAGCAGCCAAAGTCACATGAATGGCACAGGCCTGGGGTGCACTATGGGCCCAGCTGGCCATTTGGAGGCTGACTGCAGAGAGAAAATGATGACATGGTAAACACAAACTTAATCTGGCTTCCTGGAAGGCACAGGACAACAGCCAACATGTGCACATGCATCTCCCGTCAGCTAGGAGCTGGTTCCTGGGGCACAGTGCACCAGCAAGAGCGTCATCCGGACACCAGGACCAGAGGGAGATGCAGTCATGGTTTTCCTTGAAAAATATTCTCTGTCCTGCTGTCTTTTAATGAAAGCACTGACTTTATCCAGTTTCATGTCTCTTGGAATTAAATGTTCTCTCTCTCCTTCCCCCTCCCACCGTGTGTGTGTGTGTGTGTGTGTGTGTGTGTGTGTATGTGTGTGCATGTTTATGTGTGGGAGGGTGGGTACACATACATGTTTGTGAGTGTGTATATGAAGGCCAGAGTCTGTCATCAATGTCTTCTTTAATCACCTTCCACTTGATTTGGGGGGACTGGTCTCTGTTGAACGCAGAGTTCACTGTTCTGGCTAGACAGTCTTTCAGCAAACCCCTCCTCATGTTTCCACCTCCCCCGAGCTGGGATCACAGGTGAACACCACTGCTTCTGGGTCTTTTAATGGGCTTGGGGGATTGACCTCAGATCGCCAACCCCTGTGGAAAGCGTTCTACCAGCTGAGCTGTCTCACCAGCCCTGGAAGTTCCTTGACGTTCTAATCTTACCTGAAGCTCCCTGACAGCATCCAGCATCCAAGTCCTTCCAACAAACTGACTTCTGAAAATCTTAGTGTCAGACAAATCGTTCCATTTACTGTAAATCGCACAATAATATTTACTGAATCACAGAATCGGTGAGAACGCTAAAGGAAGCAGAGCCCCCTTACATGGACCATCGCAGGTCGCACACAGGACACAGACTGGAAAGATAGCGTGGTGGCCGGCGCAAAGGTTTCCTGGTTTTGTTTTCCCACAGAAAGGGCGAATGATGGAAGAGGAAGTGTGTGCTATCTCACTGGCAACTTCTGGAGATACTGGACCCTTGTAAGACCTGAATCTCTGTGGGAATTTTCGCTGAACACGGGAGGCCCTGACATCTAAAGGGAGCTGCAGACATGAAGAAGTAGCTGGGCCCACTCAGACTTAGTCTTGGATCAGCACGTCAGCAGTGTTTGAAAACAAACTCTCAAGAGTTCGGGACCCCAGCTGGTGGCAATAGCTACCTACTAAGAAAAGAAAAATAGTATAAATAAAACCCCTCCTGTTTGTTTTATTTCTGATTCTCAGATGTAGGTCAAGTACATTCACAAGAATATGCAGGAATTATAATCATTAAAGTCATCTTACAAGCACATTTCATGAAGTCCTCCTAAAAAAACAAAGAGAAACACAGGCTTTACTTATGTACAAACTCTATTATAAGTTTTGTGTGTATGTATTTGTATGTGTGTGTGTTGTACATGCATAGTTATTCAGGTGTGTGTGCACATTCATGTGGAGGCACACACACAGGAACACACACACACACACACACACACACAAATACACAAAGAAAAGTACTGTACAACTTTACTCACGCAGACAGACAGAAAGTAGAGAGGTATTAAGCCAGGACCGAAGTGGGGGGTTAGTGTTTAACAGGAATAATTCACTTTGAATGATGAGAAGTTCTGAGATGGATGGTAGCAATGATTGGGGTTACTGAGCTACATCATTAAAAATAGCAAGCATGATAATATTTTATATTGTGTGTGTTTACACACATGGCTTGTGTGCTTCTGCGCACACAAAGGGTCTGACTCATATTCACTCACAGTCCCCCCTCCAGTGATGTCCTAGGCTGCAGTATCTACCTTTGACCTACTTCCCCCCAACTGTTCCATCAGGACACAGACAGAGAAGGACTGCCTCCTCTCCTCAGCAGCACTCAGAGCGCAAGAGTCTCCAAATACCTGCCAAGGAGCTCCAGATCCTGTGTCACCAGGATCAAAGGAATAATTATCCCCCGCTTGCAGGATGTCAGGAGACTGGAGAGGGGAAGCCCTTCCTGCAGAGAAGGAGACTGCTCCCACAGCTGTGGGCTCAGCTCCAGGCATCTATTTCCATTCAAAGATGCTGGTCTCGTGGGGCAAACACTCCAATCCCATCAGAGGGCTGTGGCAGCTGGGAGAGATTAATGGGCCACATTAGCACCTTAACCGGGCAGCCCCAGTATGTATTCTCCATCTCTTTCTCATTCTTCATCTGTTAAAAATCTCTTTGGTGTTTGGGCCATAAGCACGGCTCCCTCCTCTCACATTGTCACATTGGTGAAATATGCAGACATTGTGAAATTTTATCTTCAAGTACTTTTTAAAAAGAAGTAATGAATCTCCCAATGGGTCCCAGCTTTTGGGGGCAAACTCTAGCTCATGAACAAAACCATGCAAATTCAGACCCGGCTGTGGAAGGCACAGCCCATGTTAATGGTGACAAGTGGCACAGCCTTTCACTCTCAGTTGCTGACAAACCAGCGCCTCCCACACACTGTCCCCACACTCTTTCTTCACTTCCAGGCTTGCAGTTGCTTTGACTGTCTGCCCAGTCTCTTCCCGTTAGGAAGTGTGAGCCCCAGATCAACTTGACCATTTCCCTTTCTCATGACTCCTCGTGCATTTCAGACACACACTGCCATGAAGACATCACAAGGTGTTTCCCATTTATAATCTGTGAAGCCAACATGCCCTGGAAAACAGCTTTTGAGACCAATGGGAAAGGAAATGTACAGCCCCATTTAAAAAAAATAGATAAACTGGATTTTAGTAATTTTTCTCATTGTGTGTCTACATGTGTGTATGTATTCATGTGTGTCTGTGCCAGAGATCTGTATCAGATGTCTTCCTCAACCACTCTTCCACCCCATTTTTCTGAGACAAGATTTCTCACTGAAATTGGAGTGAGATGATTCAGTGGGACTGTCTGGCCAGTGAGCCCAGGAGATCTTCCTGCCTCTACTTTCCCAGTACTGGGATTACAGGCAAATACTGGCTCACCTGGAGGTTTTATGCAGGTGTTAGGAATAGAACTCAGTTCCTCTTGCTTGCACGGTAAGCTCTTTGCCAACTGAGGCACCTCCCAGGCCCTAAAATTAAAAATTTCTAATCTGCAAAAGACATAGTTAAAAAAAATTTACAAGTCACAGATTGGGGGAGAATTTGCAAAACATATAGCAGATAAAATTCTGGTATTCAGCACTTGAGAGGCAGAGGGAGGTGGATCTCTGTGAATTCCAGGCTAGCCTCGTCTACACAGCTAGTTCTAGGGTAGCCAAGGCTACACAAAGAAGCCCTGTCTCAATAAACAAACAAACAAGTAAAATGAATGAATGAACAAATAAGCCTGGTATTCAATATACACAAAGAAGTCTTAAAATTTTAAATTAATAAAAAAAACCAGTATTCAAAAATGGGCAAAAGACAGGTTTCCACCTCATGGCTGAAATGGTCAGGTCTAAAAGAATAAGTGGATAGGCCAGTGCAGGCTTAGAGCAAAGGGGGTGTGTCCTTAGAGGGATGTGGCTCTTTGTGTATCCAGAATGGTGTATGGCTGGCATCTAAGGAATATGGTCACACTTGGAGAACTTTTGTTTTTAAAACAAGTGGCCATTTCTGGCCACCTGAAATTGACTCCTGGCCTGTGAGGGAATTGGTGCTAAGTGCTTTGGAGTGTGTGATAATGTGGACTGTTCCATATCACGATACAAGCCACGTTTGGTGCACCCTACTATGAGATCCCCATGTGCATTCACATACACCCCTGCTACCCATTCTGAGGCAATGCATGGGTATGACAGGAAAGAGACCAGGTCCTGAATGGTGTGAGTGAAAGGAAACTTGGTCAGCGATGAGAGACAGACAGGCAGTGGTCCCCATGTAGATCTACCCTGGTCAGGAGGCAGGAGCTGCAGAGGGTGGGCATCGGGAGGTCCCTATTGGAAGTGAATATATCTAAGTTTGAGTATTAAACCTGGCTGCCACCTGCTTAACATTCCAACAGTATAATCTAAAAGTAATCGCTAATCTCTACATTTGTTCATGAAGCTACCCTGTCTGTCTCCACACCTGTGCTCTACTCTGACTGGCAGGTGACTCCTAAAGTCGGCTTGGAGCCCAGTTGTCTGGACCATCCCCCAAGTGCACTAAACTCCCCAATCAATACCCTTTCTAAGTCTAACTTAGCTGGGGAGACATACAAGTATACCCTAAACAGAATTGGACTTAGTGTTGGGCCAAAGAAGTCACCAGAATGAAGGCACTTTGAGGTGGATGACTCAGTCTGTTTCACTGTAGTTAAACCAAAGCTTAGTTATTTGAGTTGGGAAGTCTTTTAGGCTTGAAGCAGCACAATACTGTTCATTTGTGTGTTGTCTTCTGGGATTGGAAGATTCTAGGTAGGTAGTAAAAGGTATGCCAAAGTTTTTAGGCTTGTTTTTCCTGTTGTTTAAGAAATACATGTACACACACACAGTGGTGCCAAAGCGTATTTATTTTGAGCATCTCTCCCACTGAGGTTCTAACAGTCCGGGGCTGTAACGAAGGTGGACATCATCACCTGTGGACATTAGGTAGGGTTGGGGCCTCCTGACACTCAAGGGCTCTCTGGCTTCCTGTGTGCCAGGGTCACGGGACACAGTGCCCCTCACCACACTGCTTGGTTTATTACATTTTCTACCTCACTTTTGGCAAAGTCATCTACCTCATGTCGGCACCTGATGGGTCTTGAAAAAGATAGTATTAATTCATTGTGGGCAGGCATAGGAGGCTGCCTCGAAGATACCATTTAGGAATCCAGAGTTGACTTCCAACAGAGAAATAGTTGACCTTGAACAAGAGATGTTAGGTGGTAAAGTCATTCATCCAAGTAGTTCTTAACCAATCTTGCTTTCCCCTGCCACAAACCCAAGTCTGCATACAGTATTAGGGACTGCTTCTGACCTAGCGGAGAACTTTCCTAGAATAAAGGCCTTTAGATCTCTCTTCTCCTCAAGAGAAAGCTGTTTTGTCCGTTAGGAGTGTCTGCACACATGCCACTTTTAGTGGGAACCCTAAAGGTCTAGTGGGGAGCATCAGGTATTAAGGGAGTGAGAATCTCTAACTTCATGATTGTATCTGTATCTGTCTGCACCCTGCAGGATGTCTGTCGCCATCTGCAGCCCTCTGCGGTGACTGGTGACATGTACATTACTCTTTGTTTTGATTTGTTCTTCCCGCCAAAGGCAACACTTCGACATTTGTGGTACCCCTCACCCCCTTTTCTCTTGTTTGTTAAATACTTGATAAATTTGAGAAGCATATTTGTGGTGACATTTTGTTTGTGCGCTAAACAAATAAAGCTTGCCTGGAGATCAGAGTGCGGAGCTAGCCACTAGTTAACCATAGAGGCAGGCAGTGGTGGCACACACCTTTAATCCCAGCACTAGGGAGGAAGAAACAGGAAGTGATATGGCTGGGTAGAGACAGGAGCTCACCCAACACCACCCCCCCACCCCCATCCCCCCACCCCCCCACCTCCCACCCCCACCCCCGCTTTCAGGCTGAGGAGTTGGCGAGGTAAGAAGTGACTGTGGCTTGCTCCGTTGTCTCTGATCTTTCAGCATTTACCCCGATATCTGACTCTAATCTTTTACTTTAAGATCAATTAGAATTTGTGCTACACACATTATCAGGAAATGCTGTACTGTTAACCTACTACTGTATATCCTGGTAACCTTCTGGTCTACCTGGATGAGGGCATCCTGAAGCCCACCGGAGCAACTGGGTTTGGGGTTTATGCATAAATGTCACCATGAAGAAATACCTCGGGCTGGAGAGATGGCTCACAGGTTAAGAGCACTGACTGTTCTTCCAGAGGTCCTGAGTTCAATTCCCAGCAACCACATGGTGGCTCACAACCATCTGTAATGAGATCTGATGCCCTCTTCTAGCCTGCAGGGATATGAGCAGGCAGAACACTGTATACGTAATAAATAAACATAATAAATAAATAAATATTTAAAAAAACCTCAATGTCTACTTTTAAAACTGGCCTTAGAGGTTAACAGATCCAGCCTGATGGGCTGTTTTCCATCATCATTTAACCAGCAATGGTTTTAAATGTTTTTGTGTATCCGCCTGGTCTTAGACCTACTTTTAATGATTGTTTTAAGTTACGGGCTCAGGCCATATCTTAAGGCTATCTCAGAGCACACTGGCTGAATGTTGGTGTGTTTACTTTCTTTGTAACCAGCTTTGCAATAGTTCTTGTGTTTCCAGCAGTCTGTGCACTGTCCTCCTTCAGATGGAGACTGTTCATAGGTATAGGGCTTGCTTGTTTTTAGGGTGCTAAAATGTCTTTTCCCTTAACATCGATGCTAGTGAGGGTAGGCGGTTTAGCGATGTTGAACTAGTATGTTACATGTAGTTGTGGGTGGGAGGGTTGTTCGGTTTTTGTTTTAATAGATCTTGCTTAATACTATCCATTAGCTCTCATGCCTGGTCAGCCCCCCCCCCAAAAAAAAAAAAAAAAAAAAAAAAAAGAAAAAAATTAAATTTTTAAGTAACTATAGAATACACGACTCAGTTGGGTCTCTCTTTTTGGTTTCCATTTTTTTTTCAAGAGGTGAATCCAGATCTGGGTGGAACTCACAGAGGCGTATTGCCTGATGTTAGAGTGACTAAGTTAAGTCTCTTGTTATTCTCACGACAAGCTGATGGCAGGAACACACTGCCAGCACGCCTCCTCTGGCAGGATAGTCCTCACTGCCAGCCCTCCTGGGATTCCAGGGCCTCTGCCACTTTTGGAACTGCTGTGGCATTTCAGAGATCATCAAGGCAGTGGGTGGTTAGAAGAACTTCCCCCAAACCTCAAAGCGAAAGAGTATTTTTTATTTTTTATTTTTCTTGAGCAAATGCCTTTCCCTGCTTTTTTGGGTTTTTACTTTTAAAACCTTAAATGTTATTATTGCCAGCCGCAGGCATGACAGGCAGTGAGCAGGTGAGGAGCCAGTGGAGAAGCCTTGCAAACCTCCTGTGAGCTAACAGGCTTCTGAATGTATCTCTGTGCTCCACAGAGGAGGCTGGAGAAGTAGCAAGGAGACATATCAGTTACTGCAGCCTTAAAACAAAGCTAGTGCCAGTTTGGACTTTAAAGTTGTTCCTATGCAGCTTTGTTTGTTTGTTTGTTTGCTTAATCAAATAAACAGAGGGTCTTCCTGTACGGGGAAAATGAGTAAAAGACCTGAACAGACACTACGTCAAATAGAATATCAAGGTGACAACTTATGAAAGATCACCGGGGAACTGCAGATTAAAACAACAATAAGATACTACTGGGGCTGAGGGATAGCTCATCAATGAAGAGCCCTGCTCATCCTCCAGAGGACCCAAGTTCAGTTCCCTGCACTCATATTAGGCAGCTCACAACAGCCTGTAGCTTCAGGGAATCTGATGCACTCTCTGGCCTCTGTGGGCACTGAACACTCATGGTATACACTCACACAGACAGACATCTACACAAAAATAATTTTTTTAACATACCACTTTAAAACTGTTAGAAAGGCTATAATCCCACACACTGATAACACCAAATATTAGCAAGGATATGAACAATGAGAACTCTGAGTACCGTGGGGAATGCAAAAAAGGTACAGCCACTTCAGAAGACAGTTTGGCCATTTCTTACAAAGCTACACACTTTTCATGTGACCCATCAACTCTCTTCAGTATGTACCAAAAACAAGTGATACCATGACCACGCAAAAATCTGCCCAGGGAGGAAGCTTTACTCATAACTGCTAAACACTGAAGCTACCAAGATGCCCTTCAGAGGATGAGTGGATAACTTGTGGTTTATTCACACAATGAATTATCACTTGAGAATTTAAAGTCATGAAAAGACAGTGGAGAAACCCCAGCTAAAGATCATTATGTAAAAAGCTGTTTGTTGTATATCCTAACCACAGTCATGAATCTCTTAATGATAGGCTGTATGTTGAGAAAATTTTCATTAGGTGATTTTGTCGTTGGAGGACTGTCAAGTGTATACTTACACAAACCTAGGTGGTGCCACCTATTATACATCTAGGCTATAGGGACAGCCTTTTGTTCCTAGGCTATAATGGCAGTGTATGGCCATTGAAATACAATGGTGTTTTATATCTAAGCATAGGAAAGATATAGTAAGAATACAGGATAAAGGCTGGAAAACTCAGTGGTTAAGAGTACTGGCTACTTTGTCAGAGAACCCAGGTTTGATTTACAGCACCTATGTGGTGGCGCACACCATGTATAACTCCAGTCCCAGGAAGATCTGATGCCCTTTTATGGACTCTGCCTACATTAGGCACACATATGGTACACAGACATACATGCATCACTACTGTATATTCTGTAGACTTTGTAGGCACTATATACTAGAAACACTAAATTCATAAAAAGTATTCTTTCTTCAGTAATAAATGAACCTGAACTAATTATAATTTTATGTTGCATACTTTTAAATTTTAAATGTTTAATTTTTTGAGCATATATAGTACTGTTTCTACTCCTCCCCTCCCACCTCTAACTCCTCCCATTTACATACTTTCCGTTTCTCATTTTTACCCTTTTGTAATAACCACTTCAGATACACACACATTATATATCTGTACATTTTGTTTTCAGTCTACAACCTTATTTTTCTTACAGCTTTTTCCTTTTCCTTCTTAATTACAATACAATTACATCATCATCCCCCTTTCTTTTCCTCCCTCCAGCTCTCCCAATTACCTTTCCCCATACCCCCCTCTTGAAATCACGACCTCTTTTCCTTAAATCGTTAGCCCATAAAGTAGATTCAAGAACTGAGAAGACTTGGGGAATTGGTAGAAGTGTAGAAGGGGGGACCAGTTAGAGGAAGTGTGTCACTGGGCACACGCCCTAGAGAGACACAGCTTGTCTCTGCTTCCAGCCACTCTTCCTGCTTCCTGGACTTGGCGAGGGGAGCAGCTTTGCTCAGCTACTTCCTCTTACTCTGTGAGCTTTAGCTTCATCGTGGTCCCACTGCAGTGGGCTGCAGCATTTGTCACGGGGACCGAAACAACTCAAACCGTGAGCCAAAGGCTACCTTTCCTTCTGGGGTCTTTCCTCCGGTATTCATCACAGCAGTGAAAACACTGACTCATACAGATCCAAGCAAGACTTTGTCTTTAAAGTCTTTGAAACACGCATTGGCTGCCCCGCCTTGTGGATGAAAGTCCCTTCAGGCATCTCCTCCTAGTTGAGGGAGGCTTCATCCCAATGAAGATTGTTGCTGGCAAGCCATCAGCTCCACCATCGGCTCCTCTGGAGTTTTCGGTTTTTCTGCAGCTGTCTTCACATCAGCACTTGCACACTCAACACTCACCCACACTGCATCAACTCTCACTTTACACACCGAAGACCATCCCTGGATCACTTGAACCATCCAGAGTTAGTAGGAAATTCAGCATCATAGCTGGGTGCAGCCGTTTCCTGAAATATTGCAATCAGCATTTGCTTTGGCTGTGCTCATCGCCATGTTGAGAAGGAGAAGTTGTTTAGTCCTAAGTGCAAGCCACTAGAAGTTTCTTGACTCTCCACCAGTCTCATCGCTTTCAGGGAAGCAGATCCTTTAATAACTTCCATCCCTTTGTTCTTATTCTTCGGGTAGAATGGGACACCCTGGACTGGACAGCAGCCATAGCGGCTCTTCCACTTTCATGGTGGAAATTTTTAACTTCATTTTAAATCCATTAAACTTCATTTCCAGGTGAATCAACACCAGCTCTTCTTGGCAACACTAACAGTAGAGATTTTATACTTACGGGTCATGATGAACAATATAGCATTCGGTTAAACCAGTCCCAAGAGAAAAAAGAAGCAATCATGACACTCAGTCAACACGAGACACATGAAGATGTTGCCAGAATAGTACAGCATAGTGTTCTGTACTAAACATTTGTTAAATGGAAGTGCACCCAAGAGTGAGCGTGCAAACAGATAGCACAGCAAATGCATGGCCAGACACATAGTCTGTATCATGATCAAGCATCCTGCACTACACATATCTGTGTGTGCTGTGCCTTTCTTACTATCCTCACATGACGATAGCTGTGTTTGCCAGCATGTGAGTAATGGCTCTCTCAAAGACATCCTAACAGCTATGGTGTCACTGGGTAGTATGAATTCTTCAGCTTCCTTCTTCAATTTACCTCCTTATTGACTGAAATACTATGCTTCACATGACCATATAAAAATTTGGAAAGGAAAAACTATGGAAAGGAAAAAAAAACAAATAAGAGCTGCAAGAGGTTTGGAGGTAGGTATGAAGAATCAGATAGATGAGAACAGGAGATGTTCAGAGCAGCTAAATTATCCCATATAATACCATATCCGTGAATTTACATCACATGACTATCAAAATCACATAGAAGAGGGCATGAGAAATGGCCCAGCTGTTAAGAATACATACTGCTCTTGTAGAGGACCTGAGTTTAGCTCCTAATACCCAACTGCCTATAATCCCAGCTCTAGAGGATCCAGTTCCCTCTTCTGTCTTCTGAGGGCACTGTACTCTGTGCACAAACCCACACACAGACACACAGACAATTAAAACTCCCACCCTGAGGAGCTATTGACAGTTGATGGTTACTAGGGGAGGAAGAGCCAGTCTTCTCCAGGGATGTGGGCTCTGAGAGACTGCTCGTGCTCTAGTAGGTGGTCCTGTACCCACCAGTGCACACAGGCAGCACTGAGTGGACTCAGTGGGCTGTGCTTCGGTCTGTTGTGTCTTATTTAAGAGTTCATGAAATTGGTAGGTGAACATGATGCAGGGGATAAATAGGGAAGGAGTCAGAAGGGAGATAACAGGGATAGATTTTATCAAAACACTTTAAATGTATGTATGGAATTCTCAAGCAATGAAAAGAGATTTTAAAAAATCTTTTTGAAGACTACACACAGAGAATACTCTCCAAGTGAATTGTAGAAAACTCTGGACTTTAGCTAGTCCTGATGTGACCTGTGTTACTCACCAATCACTATGGGAAACTGATCCACTTTTCACCCAATTTTTCTCTAAAAGTCTATACATTTAAAAAACCAGATAGGGGGATACTTAAAAGTAGTGATGCCAAGCCCTGCCTCAGAGTTGATTAGTTCCCAGTGGCATACCTGGGCTCTCCTATGGAAAGTCTAATGTTTAAATACATAAATTATTGCTAAAGAGTATGAAATCCCCACCCACACCCCACCTCTATGTTTACCAAGTTAAGAAACAGGACTTTGAACCCTAGCTGGTCAGCATCACTTGAGCAGAAAGACTTGGGCTGAGGAGATGGCTCAGTGGCTACAGCACTGACCATGCAAGTTTGAGGCCTGGAGTTTGAATCCCCAGCACTCATTTAAATGTCAGTCAGGCATGATGGTCCACCTGTAAGCTCAGCATTTGGGAAGATAAGTCAGAGGACCCCTGAGACTAACAAGGCCAGTGAGCTCTGGGTTCAGCAAAATCGAGCCTTCGTCAAGGAGTTCCAAGGGTTATCTCAGAAGACACCCAACTACAACCTCTGGCCTCTGCAAGCGAGTGCACACGCGCATAAGAACACACATAGGCGCATACATACATACTTGTGCAAAAACTCCCATAGACATGAATATGCCGTCACTGAAGTACAGATGAACAGAAGTGAAGACCATCGGCACAGAATCAAGGCTTGATGAGTTACCTAAACTGTTGCTACATTGCTGAAAAGGGCTTAAGGTTCAAAACTATCAGAGATTCTGAGGTGTGCCTCTGTGTGTGTGTGTGTGTGTGTGTGTGTGTGTGTGTGTGTGCGCGCGCGCGCGCGCGTTCCTTGAAGTTCCTTTTATTGGGAGTGATCATGAAGAACTTTTTTTAGAATATGAGCCCAAAGTGAGGATTTGTTTGGAGATCTTGTTTTAAGTAATTTCCTTAAGAGTCATGAAGACTAAAAAGTGTGCTCAGGAGGTGGTTCTCAATCTGTGGGTCGTGACCCCTGGGCCCTTCAGAAAACACAGATATTTACTATGAAAAGTAGCAAAATTACAGTTATGAAGCAGTAACAAAATAATTTTATGGTTGGGGGTCATCACAACCTGAGGAACTGTATTAAAGGGTCACAGAGGTAGGAAAGTTGAGAACCACTGCCTTAGGGCTTCTTATCTTTCTTGGACTTTCCTTCCTGTATTCTGGATTTCTGCTACAGCCCAGTCCTTGGATGTGGAGTTTCAGGGGGGTCTTCTTTCTCCATGTCTCATCCCCCCACATCAATCCCTTGCTGTGATTTGCCCCACTGTATAGGTTTAGAGTTTCATTCCAATCCACGTTCTCTGCTGGCTAATTGGATTAACCAAACCACATTACTGTAATGGAAGATAATGGATTATTGTGTTACCCTTCTCAGCAAGCAACAGACAACAGGCATCTCTCTGCACATTGTTCCTGTCCACAGTCCCGCAGTTCCACAGAAGTCAGCAAGCTTCATCTATAAGCATGTTTGCTTTGTGGTATGGACAGTGTTACACAGAAAACATGTTGAAAATAGGACTCCTCATTCACCATTGTCTTCATTCACCATTGTGGCTCCAAGGTGACGGGTGAGGGGTAACCACTGAAATACAGAGGGCAGGGCATTCTTGGCACACAAAAAAGACTAGTGCTGGCCCCTCTCTGTTTCTGCAATGAGAAGGGGTGTGGAGCTGGAGAGATGGCTCAGCCATTAAAGGCTAGGCTCACAACCAAAAATATGAGAAGGGGTGTGGATACAGGGACAGTCAGAGCCTAACACTGCTTCCCCTATTCCACATCAGACTTTTGGAACACAGCATGTTAAAAGAGTTCAGCAAAAGGAAAGAGGGGCCTGGGAGTACGGTTCAGTTGGTGGAATGCTTTCCTCACATTCTTAAAGTCCTGGTTTCAATGTCCAGCACCACATAAACTGAATATGGCGGTACATGCCTGGAATCCCAACATTCACCCCAGAGGAGCAAGCAAGCAGGATCAGACGGTGAAGGCTGTCTTTGTTTACATAACAAGTGTGTGTGTGTGTGTGTGTGTGTGTGTGTGTGTGTGTGTGTGTTTATGTGTAAAATACAGCAAGATACAAATGGCTAGACCCATAAAATCCAGAGTAGGATGGCTCTAAAGTCCCTCCTGTCACACCCAGTAGACAGTGGTCTGGGACATCCAGCCTGCCTGTCTTTGTTGGAAAGCAATGAAAGTTCAGATGATGTCACAGGGAACCCAAAGCCTTGAACCAGGCCCACAACCCCATGTCGACATCAGACTCGAATCTCAGCCTGGGAGAGGTAAAGCAAATTTGAAAACCTGAACATTTATCCAAAGAAACTGACTTAAAAAGACTTCCTTGACTGCAAAAACCTGGGAAATTTTTCCTTTCCTTCTCAAAATAGTTTTAAAGGTCAGAAGAACAAAATGATACCAGTCTGTGAAAATAAACTCTGTTGCATGACTTTTCCTTGTTGGGTGTGAACATTGATCTGTTCACAACAGAACAAAGAACTGATTCTCCCCAAGTCCAGAACAGTGAAGCAATGAGTTTGTTGGGGTGATTTCTAGGAAAATGAGGAAAGGGTTACTTACAAAAACAAGGATGATTCAAAGGCAACTGTAGCACCTCAAGTCCTACCTAGCAGACTCACAAAAGCTGCCTTCCTGGAGCTCTCTCTGTCCTGAGGGAGCTCCTCTTGAGATTATCTTCCTCTCTTGAACTTCATAAAGCTTCCGGAAAGGGGTCTCTTTAGCTTCCTGAGTTTTATGAGCCCTCACCCTCCCTCCGTGAAGGAATGCTTCAATTTGGAGGAAATAGCCACAAAATTCTCTCTATTTCTTTTTTCAGTTGAGTGGTGCTGTGTTACATTTCCATAGTAAGCAAACTGTGCACACATATGGCCGGGTTCGTGTAAGCCCCTCAAGCCACGTGAGTGGCCAGGCCCCTCCCCCGAGGACCTCCTGCTGCCAGGTTCCACCCACAGAACACTCTACCTGCCCTAACTGCCGGGCCCAGCCCCCCACCCTACAGAGTATAAAGCCCAATCTCTGGACATGAAATCCCACCAATCTCCACCATGGAAAGCTCCGCCCTGAGAAAGCTCCCCCTTCCCAAGAAACCCTATATAACCCCTGTATCCTGTTCAGTTCTCTGCTGTTTCCCATTCTCCTGGTTTTCTCTCTCCCAATAAACTCCTGTGTGGTTTGTTGTGTGGTGTGACTCTGTGGTATTCCATCACTTCCAACTGCCAGGATACCTTTCCATCGGAACTGTAATGCCTACAGTTTATCCTCAAGAGTGAATAGAGGAGCCTTTCACAGATCTAAATCAGAGGAAAGACCAGCAACCATTGCTGATGGGTGATTACAGTAAGAAGTCCTCAGTGTCCCATCATCTACTGTGACATCATCAATAGGCACACCCTAGACTTTCCAGCCACTTTGTTTCCCCTCTTAGGAATGAGAGGATAAGACAGGACCAGCAGACACCTGAGGAGGACTTTGGACACAAGAGAACAGAGAAGTATGGGACTCAAAAGAACCAAGTGATCCAAGGATTCAGGTGTGGGAAAATATCAACGACTCAGTAATGTCTTCAGAGAGAAATCTCAAAACAAGGACAGGTGACCCTCCAGTAAACAACCAACTCAAGAGCACCGACAGAGATTTAAAATATGATGATTGAAGTTAAATAAGCAGGCAGGTTAAATAGGGAAAAAAATCTCCTAAGAAATGAGAGAGAGAGAGGGAGAGAGAGAGAGAGAGAGAGAGAGAGAGAGAGAGAGAGAGAGAGAAGATGGAGAAGAGAGGAAGAGAGGAGAAAGAGGCAGGAAAAACACATACACCTTACACCTTAGCTAATTAATAGACTGGCTTAAAATAACGATAAATGCTGATGATCCTCCGTAGGTTTGCAGGTCATCTCACCCTCTACTAGATGACTCCACTGGAGACTGTTTAGAATGGTAGTGAAGCTTCCCTCCCCGGGCAGTTCCTGGCTAATTGGCAGAAGGAGATCTCTGCCCTCCACTGTGTAGGTCTCTGCAAGGACTGCCTGTGGGTGGCAGCTGGCCTCTCTCAGAGAAAGCAATCTGAGCGGAGGCAAAGAGAAAGTCACCGTGCCTTCCGCCACAGTCTGTTACATGTAAGGCATCAGGTCTGGCCCAAGGAGAAGGGCCTAGAAAGAGTTCACTGGAGGGAGATAGCCCACAGTGGTGAGGTAGGAAGAAGATAAGGGCTGGGGTCAGTCAAGGGACTGAGGACTAAGTCTTGGCTCCTCCCTTCCTTGGTTTCCCTCTCTGGAGAGTGTGACCTGCCTGTCACTGAGCACAACTCTTTCGAAAGCAAATCATTTATAGTGACTGTTCATGGAGAGGACAGTAAGTCACAGTTGTCATTAATATCAAAAAGGCTTTTGGTAGAGTATGTGCTTTATCCCGCAGCTCTGTCTAAGGTCCAAACCAGAACTCAGCAAGATCCCCTTAACAGTCACAGGAACAGACAGAGAAGGAATTGGAACACAAAGCTCTGTCTTGTTTGAATGACGAATTAGTGTTTGCTTACAGTCCAGAGAAATCTGGAATGCAAATTTTATGAACTTAGAGGAAATGGAGAGCTAAGAAAAGGCTGTTTTGATTTCTAGTTTTTTGGAAGCCTTTGCCTAAACCCAGGAGAACAAATACATTAGAATGTCCAGCTTCACAGCAGAGTCAAAGACAGCCTGAGTGAGTGCTAAGAAGTGGCATCCTCCATCCTCATTTGAGACTTCACTAACAATACCAGCATCCAGGGAAAAGCAGGTGCCATATAAAACCTGCATCTCCTTGGGTATGGTGGCTCACCTGCAATCCCACATCTGGGAGGCGGGCCTCCAGAAGGAGGAATTTGAAGTTGGTCTGATAAGCACATCACGATACCCTACTGCAAGAAGCAAAGAATGCATCTCTTATTTATAGCCTACCTGGGTTTTATAAAATGGGTGCTATAATTACTGCTGGATCCATGAACACTGTGTGTAGGAGATACCCTACTGATCTTATCACCTGTGACTACAGCTCTGTAAGAAATAAAATTGTGTCAGACTCCTGAGAGTTCAGCATCTCTTTGTCTTAGCATCTATCAGTTCCCTCGCTCCGCTTTTCTAACTTTGACAAACTTTAAATACTTGAATAATTAGAACTGTTCTACATTTAACATCCCAGAGTCTTTAAGTAATGAAAAACAAATTGATAGCCCACAAAAATGCTTTATAACCTTGCTTACGAGTTTCATGTTAATTTAAGAAGTTACCACCCCTGCCGTTTGTATATATGAATCTCCCTTGCCTACAGAATACTCACTCATCTAGTCTTTAATTATACACTGCTCACATGCCACACACCGGGCACAGTACAATGTAAAGACAAAACAGTCCTTAGCACTGTGGAGGAAACAAAGAACTAGTGGTCTAGTTACACAGACTTCCCATATGTTCAAATGGTTTATTTACTAGTGTGACATTAAAAAAAAACCCATCTCTACTGCGACTCCTAATGATCAGCTGTCTAAAGCATGTGCCCACAGTTTTGCTTTTAAGATGAGAGGATTTTCTAGCATGAGAACTTTCAATCAGAATCTTTCAAGAAGGTTAAAAGCCAGCCCCAAACAAACATTATAGAAGTCCTCAGGAACCCAGTAACATCGAGCAGGAAGGCAGCTAGGGGCAGGCGTGGGGGGGGTGGGGTAGGAATGCACTCCCACATGAAAAGTGATGTGCCCAGGCCACAAACACATGGGTCCTAGAGATTCCGCTGACTTCCATTCCATCGTCACTGGTTGTGAGAAGACAGAACAGGGGCCTCTCTAAATCTCATTTGGGATGAAGCAAGAAAATAAACATTTGCAGAGTCATCCATAAAGCTCCCTTAACTTCAAAAGACTGCAAGGGAACAGCCCCTCCTTTGAATTCTGTGGAAAAGAAACAGACACACATGATTCAGATTTCTTGAAAATAAACACAATTCTATGGGGGGAAAAGCAGCGGCACCTGAGGGCCAGATGCCGTTGGGTGGGGACGACAGGAATTGCTGATGCTCTCTCCCTCTCTCAGTCTATCTCCCAACAGAGCCAGGTTGACTCGCTGTGGGAAGCTTGGCTGGGTTTTGTAGACACTAGACTCTACTAGCAATTAGAGACACTTAGGAGTCAGAGAGAGGGGAGGGGGGAGAGAGAATGCATATGGGAGGGATGGAAGAGGATGGGGAGGGAAAGAGCATGGGAAGGAAAGGGGGAAGGGGGAAAAGCAGGGGAGAGGCAGGAGAAAGGAGGCAAGAAGAGAGGGAGAAGGGGGGAAAGATAGGAATAGGGAGTGAGAGGATATGAGGGGGAAGGGAAGGGGTGGGAAAGAGAGGAGAGAAAAGAAGGAGTAAAAATGAGGGAAGAGGGAGGGAGGGGAAGGGGAAAGGGGAGAGGAGAAGCAATTCGAAATTGGGTTTTCTCCTCCAAGGTAAGGGTTATGAACTCTGAACATGTTCAACTGAAGCCTCCATCTTATCAGTTTGGAGTGCTACATCAAATGCACACTGGGCTGAGAACAGCTTGAACACCAGTATTTCTTAGAGTGCTTGAGGCTGGGGAAATCTCTTCCAGCTTTGTATATGGATTTCTCCTCACTGGACCTCACAGAGCAAAGACAGAGAGGGAGCAGACTTTCTAGTGTCACTTATGAGGACATATCTCTTCAGGGGGAGTCTATCACCATGACCTCAGCTGACCCTAATCACCTCCAAAAGACCCTGCTGCCTACTACCATCATATTACATGTGGGTTTAGGGGGAACATAAACAGTCATATGTGAGGAACAGGAATGCCCAATGGTGCTAAGAGGAAGCCTCTGTTATGTATGGTACAATGGTTTAGTTTGTGAGCAAAGCCAACGCACAAGGGTCGATGCCACGTTAGACCTGGGGAGGCAAAGGGTTGAAGCTGTACCACAAGACGGCAAAACAATCAAACACAAAATACAGGCAGGGTCCTTTGGAGATGGCAGTGGATGGGCAACATCCTAAGACTAAGGGTAAGAGTATCACACTTCCTCCTAGAAGTCATGCCTAGCCATATGGCAGCGAGAGATCTGCACTTCCAATTTCCTGTAAGTAGGATGACTGATAAAGAAATACTGCCCCCAGAGGACTGGGGCCAATGAAGAATCCTTTCGCTCCTCCCAAATTTCACTTTCGGTCTTATGTTTTCCTCTATAAAGGAGTCCTTTACACTCTAACTTTCTCTGATGTTCTAACAGGTATGTGTACTTCTAGAAACAATGTGGTAGTGCTATGCATACCTCTTTAAACTGCCCAAGCAGTGACTCTAGTATCTTGACTGTTAGGAAGTATTCCAGTATGGGCTTCCAGCCGTCAGTGGATCCACTTATCACTGGGTTTCTAAGTCTAGAAAGATGTCTGCCTGGCACTCAGCAGGCTAGATGAGTCAGACAATTAACACCTCACAGCCAGTAACCCTCCCCCCCCATGACTCTCAGGATCTGGTATACAAAAGTCCACCCCTCTCTCCAGCTGGGTACTTCCCAGAGTTTCCCCCATGGTGTAGTACACCAGTTAGCCACTGTACCAGTTACTTGCACAGTCCTGTGACCAAAATATCTGAGAACAATTGAAAGGGAGAACTGAGTTACTTTGGATACAGTTTTGGAGGTGTCAGGCCATCATAGGAAGAAAGGTGAGGCGGAGCTGAGCAGTTCATGCTGTGGCAAGCAAGACGGAGAGAAAAAGGGGATGCCTCCTTTATTCTCATCCGTTCTATCTGGGGGGCCCAGCCTGCAGGATGATGCCACCCACCTGAGGTGTGCCTCCCCAGACTCAAGTTGTCAGTGGAGATTAACTAACACCACACCCACAGTGAGAAATGAGTCAATAACAGGCTTCCACCCAGGGGTCACTGCCCTTCTCCTACTGAGCCTTTTGGAGAAACCCACAGTGAAACAGATACCCAGGGTCAGTAAGATGGTTCAGCAGGTAATGCCTAAGAGCTCAGCCTGAGCTTGATCCCTGGCCCCACATGGTGGAAGGACAGAACCCACTCGGCACAAGTTGTCTTCTGACTTTCACACATCTACCGTCCCCTCCCCCCAAACATTTAAAAACAATACTCAAATGCTAAGCTAACTTTTCATATACTTGAACAGCCCACCTCTCTTCCTAATAATTTTGGTTAAGAAGACATAAAAGCCCCAGTTTAGGAAGTTTGGGGAAAATCTTAGAAGTTCTAAACACATCAAAAAAAAAAAAAAAAAAAAGGATGAAATACACCCTAGCAGCAAGTTCTTAAATCCTAAACAAAAGAATGTGGATCGGACTAAGTGCGACAGCTACGGTCACCTTCAGAGACTGCTGCCCCACCCCACCCCTCTGTCTCTGTCTCTGTCTCTGTCTCTCATATATCTATGGGAGAAGCCTACTGACCAAGTCAAAATGTAAAATGGAATGTCTAGCCAGCACAATGTGAACTAGTGGGTGGTCTAAGGCCTGGGCTTAAAGCCATGGCTCAGGTCATATTTACATTTTTAAGATCTATTGCCTTTGAGTCATTTTCTTTAACCAAAATTTTCCATTGATCAAAACTTGCTTTAAGACATCAACTTCCTAGAAAAAAAACAGTAAAAAAAAAGTTTCTAGGGAAAAAAAATAGTAAAAAGTTATCCTTTTCCCATCTCTATTACTTATTTCTTTGGTAGTATGGTGTGTGTGCGTGTGTGTGTGTGTGTGTGTGTGTGTGTGTGTGTTGTATGTTGTGATAAAAGTCATAATTTTTAGTAACGAAGCCAAAAGACAGAACTGCCCGGGTGGGGGTTGGGTGGGTATGGATTCCTGAACCAGCAGGAGTAATTTATGTGAGTTGTGCATCAGTCAGGGCCCCATTCCTGCCTCTCTTTGTCCGCTGTTTCCCTGGCCCATATTTCCTTATAGACCAGAGCGAGAGGTCAGGAGGTTGTATGTACCGCCTGTTGATTTATTTGCAAAACTCTTAGTCACAGCTAGGCTTGCAAAGCCATCTGGGACGACACAGGTGCTCCGAGCCCAGCCACTAACCAACACTGTGGAACTCATCTACCCCCGAGCACTGGCAAGCCGTGAGCTACTTTGCTACTCTGCCCTACTTTGTCTACTCTGCCCACATGTCGGAAGAGCAAATGCATATATCTCTCTATGTGCATATAGAGAGAGATAGAGAGAGTCTCAAAAACAAATAGAGAAGAGGTCATGAAGTCTTGAGAGGGGTAATTAATTGGAGGACACGGGGGGAGTTGGAGGAGGGAGAAGAGTGAGAAAAAAGTTTCCCTCTTATTTTTTTGTTTGTTTGTTTTTGTTTTTGTTTTTCAAGACAAGGTTTGTATTTTTGGTGCCTGTCCTGAAACTCAATCTGTAGACCAGACTGGCCTCAAACTCACAGAGATCCACCTGCCTCTGCCTCCTGAGTGCTGGGATTAAAGGCCTGCGCCACTACCACCCGGCCCCTCTTATTTTTGATAAGAGGAAACATTTGGGCACAATGAATATTTGGATGTGGCTTGATTCCCCAAATGCATGCAGGAATTTAAACCCTAAAATCTTATGTCAATAGTATTAGGTTAAGGTTGTACAAAATGGCTCAGGAAGTAAGAGTCCTTCCACCAAACTTCACACCCTGAGTTTATTTTCCTCCGACTCCACATATGGTGGCGTCAATGTCCCCTCCTCACTCACACAAAATCAAAAAAGGTAAGACTAAAATTTAATTGTGTAAGATTAAACTCAATTTGTTGTGTGTAAAGTACACTTTGAGAAGTGATTAAAGGCATTGGACTGGAGCCCCCCACATCCTGGTGGCTTTAGGGGGGAAAGAAGTCATATAATATAGAATGCACACATGTTCCCACCATGATACAGCTCACAGGCACTTTGCAAGAGCCCACATAATATTGTTTGACTTGGTGCCTCCAGAACTATGACCCAAAGCAAACTTCTTGTCTTTGTAAAGGAACCTGCTTCAGGCATTCCATTATAGTAGTGAAGAGAAAACTAATGCAATGGAGTAATGTCATGAATGTCCTCTCTTGTTCATCTGTCACCAAATTAGCGAGAGAAGTGCAAGCCAGGCACGTGATATGCTAGTTTTTAACTTCATCTATCTAACAGATGAAGCCTGTGGTGGGGACTTCAAAACAGGTGCACAGGGAATATCAAGAGTCACAGGATCAGGGCTTTCACTCTACACCAGTGGTTCTTAATCTTGGCTGCATGTTAATCCTCTAAAGTTATCATCTTTAATAACTACAATGCCTTGAGACTTTAGTGATGGATAAACATGCTTGCTGCATGGTGAACCTGAGTTCAAATCCCTGCACCCACATTTAAAAGACTGGGCACGACCATCTGAGCATCCATAACCCCAGCACTGGGGGTGGAGAGGGATTGAGACAGGAGGATTGCTGGGGCTTACTGACTGCTCCAGGCTCAGTGAGAGACCTTGCCTCAAAGTACTAAGACAAAAAGTGCTACAGCAGGAGATCTGACATCCTTCTCTGGATTACATACAAATATATCTAGACACACGTGCACATACCACACACATACTCACATAAACTATAATGCTTAGTTCCACAGGCAGACCGGAAGTGAACTGACATGGCATGGGCATAAGGATCTTTAAAGTTTCCCCAGATGATTCCAGCACAAAATGAATGCTGAGAGCCACTGATCTATAGTAAAGCCACCTGGACTCTGACTTGTATCACACATTATAGTCTTGGGCAGGACCTTGAAGGGTAAAGTAATAGAGTGAGGATCCAGCTAAAGGGTATAATGCTTGCATAACATGCCTGAGGCCCTGAGTTTGATCCCCACCACCATAATGGCTACAGAAGAACTCAACACAACTCATAAGCAATAACCTTATATGTATGACAGATGGCCCAGAGAGTAGAAAATACACTGTGTTTGGGGGACATGAAGAAACAGGGAGAGCAGGCAAGAATAAGGCTGATGGGTGAGAGCCAGATCAATGTGGTGAAGGATTTTCTCCAAGCCAGGATCTGGTTTTTGCACAAAGAGTACTCTGGCTGCAGCATTGGAATAAATTGCAGGGAACAAAATAAAAGATGAAGACACTATTGCCATAGACCAGGCAAGAAATTACATGGCATTGACCTAAGGTGAGCAACCTCTGTAGTTTGCCTGGAAGTGCTCTGATTTTTGTATGGAAAGTTCTGGTTAACTCTTCAATCTCAGGCAAACCAAGACAGTTAATGATCCCATGAAGACCACGACAGCAGCAGCAGAAATGAGTCAAAGTTTCACAGATAGAGTTTAGAGATGTGTAAAGTTGAATTGGCTTGAAGAAAGAGAGTAAGGAGAAAGGAGAGGAGAGAGGAGAAGGGGGAGGATGCGGAGGATGTGAAGAGCAGTGGCAGCCCCAGCAGTAATGCTGATTCCCCAGTTCTTAGCATGGCCACTGAGGGATGGTTTCTCGCCATGGTGGGGACACTGGGTGAGGGAGGTTTAGTCGGTCCCGGTGGTATTTTAGGCTTTGTTTTAAATCCGCTCACTTTGTAATCAACAATAACTGACTCCTGCTACCCAAATATCAATGAATGCATTGATTCACTTACTGAGTGCCTGCCAGGCACCAGAAAGTGAAAAAATGAGGCACAAAGGGTGTTTGCCTCAGTGAGCACGAAGTCCAGTGGGAGAGGGAGGAAGTCAATGATTCTACCATGTTTGATTTTTAATTTCCCAAGGCAGACATTCATGTTTGTTCTTGCTGGGGGTTTTTCTTTCTTTCTTTTTCTTTTTTTTTTTTTCCTGTCCTAATACCACTGTATGTAGGATGACCAAACACCTGCTTTCCCTGGGATGGTACTGATTCACACTTACTGCCTCAATGTAATTTTAAGTAACAACCCTTCTCCCTCTCGGGAGTACCCGTTTCTATGGTAAAATGTGAAAAGACCTAACAATCACTGGTCTCTCTCTACCAGTTCAAGTGCGCTATTGATTTCCTGTGTTCGTTTTCTTAGAACACCTCTCTCTCCTCACAGATACCATTGTTCAGCAAGTATTGACTACGCTCTGAATAGCCCACGGGCAAGACTGAGGCAATGAAGCAAATCTCTCTCTCCAGTCTGCAAACCATTCTCACCCAGAGACTGACAACAAATCAACCTGCCAGGGAGCTGGTTCTGTGCGGTGGAAAGAGACTGATTGGCAGGGTGCAAAGACATGCCAATGTGGTCTTGCCAGTGAGTAGACATCATTTCATTTACTGGAGCCTCAATTTACTGGCCTTAGTTGCTACATGGGAATAATAATACCTGCCTCGACTAATTTAGAATACTCCGAGAAGCAAATGTATAAATGTATTTTCAAATTGTAAAGTGCCATACAGATGTGATGAATTCTTTTTCTTTCAGGACTGAGTATTGAAGAGGAATTCTACACATAAAAATAAAAACCTGGCCAGGTGGTAGTGGTGCATGCCTTCAGTCAGCCCCAGCACTCGGGAGGCAGAGCCAGGTGGATCTCTGTGAGTTTGAGGCCAACCTAGTCTACAGAGCGAGATCCAGGACAGGCTCCAAAACTACACAGAGAAACTCTGTCTCAAAAACACAAAACAAACAAATAAATAAATAAAAATAAAAACCTATTTGCAGACTGGTGGGACAGCTCAGTGGGTAAAAGTGCTTGCTATTCAAGCCTGGCCACCTGAATTTCATCCCCAGTGGAATGGGAGAACCAGCCCCAAGCTCTCCTCTGACTTCTCCATGCATGCTGTGGCCTGTGTGTACCACACACAGATGCATCAATAATAATAAATAGAATACTCATGTTAAAATTTAATGCACTTGAGATTTTATATAGAATTGGCATGGTAAGTGCAAAATGTGACTCTTGTTGATGGAAACATATCATTTTCATGTAAAGTACAAAAATTGAGGGCCAAGGATATGACTTAGTCTGCAAAGTGCTTGCCATGCAAGCATGAGGACCTGAGTTCAGATCCCCAGCACCCTCATGAAAAGTCCAGTGTGACAGCATGTACCTGTGGTCCCAGTCCTGGGGAGGCAGAAACAGAAGGATCCCTGGGACTTGCTGATCAGCCAATCTAGATGATTAGTGCAATTTAATATTCACTATCAATCTCTGGCCTCAATGTGCATGTGCACACATACAGACACACATCCTCATACACAAACATGTACACACATGAACCTCAAAGCACCAGAGTTTAGAAGTCATATATAAAAATGTTTTATCAGCATTAGTTAGTGATGTTAAATATGACATTGGAGACTATTTTATAAATGTTGTATGAATAGTATATAATAGAACATTACATGTAATAACATAAATATTGAGAAATAAGTAAGTTATTCAAATCATCCACAGCATTTGAACCAGTCTCTGCCATCACTCTTGACTGCACTCATAGAAAAGAATACGAGCTGTGGTCCATCAGCCAACCCCTCCCACCTTTTCAACAGCAGACAGCCCCAGAGTCAATGTAAAGTATCTAACTCAGTTTCATCAACAAACACTGTGTTTTATTTCAAGTTTATCAGCAGTGGATGAAAAGAACACCCTGTATTTTGGTAACAAAATCTCCTTGTGTTTTATATAAGCCTGATTAAAGTTACTTAAAGAAGAAATGATATTTAGAACAGGAGTATTATTTTACCCATGACCACAAATTAGTCTCTAAATGCAGAGTAGAGAGACAACAGTGAGTCTCATACCTAGGAAATTACACTGGGAAATAATATAGTTATCAGCAGGCTCTGAAAATCTTAGGTATACAGACCACTAGAGAAATATCCAGAATAGTAATAAGATTAATTATCAGTAATAATGATAGGCTTCTATCACCTATCCTGTCTACAACACAAGCCAGTGGGTCAGGTTTCATGATTTCTACTTAGCAATGCGAAATCTGGAGCTGGGGAGACGGTTCAGTGGATAAAGTACAAGCACAAGCATGACAACCAGAGTTCATGTCTTGAGAACCATGAAAAGGGAAGGTGGGTGTGATGGCCTGCCTGGGATCTGCTGCTCAGGAGGCTGAAACAAGGAATCCACAGTGCAAGCTAACTCACCAGCCTAGCTAAAGTGGCTAGCTCAGGGTTCAACAAGAGACCCTGCCTCAATATAGAAAGTGGAGAGCCAATGAAGAAGACACTGAGCATGAGCCTTGGGCCTCCACATGTGTGCACACCCATGCATGCACGAACACACACACACACACACACACACACACACACACACACACACACATCAGTGTCTCAAAGAACCTATACAACTTTCCCAAGAACAAAATGCTGGCAGCTGAGACTCAGGTTCAACTTCAAGTCTGTCTCCCTCCAGAACTCCTGTTCTTTGAAAATAGTTATTCTGCTTGCCAATCTTTTCTTCACAGATTTCTTTTACTATTATTAATTTATTATTTTTCCTTTTATTGAAAATAGATTCTTTTTGTTTGTTTGTTTTTTTGTTTTTCAAGACAAGGTTTCTCTGTGTAGTTTTGGTACCTGTCTTAGATCTCGCTCTGTAGACCAGGCTGGCCTTAAACTCACAGAGATCCGCCTGGCTCTGCCTCCTGAGTGCTAGGATTAAAGACGTGTGCCATTACCACTGCCCGGATGAAAATAGATTCTTTTCTCACATAATATATCCTAATTACAGTTTCTCTTCCTTCTAATCCTCCAAGTTCCTTCCCACCTCCCCTCCCATCCACATCCACTCCCTTTCTGCCTCTCATTAGAAAAAAAAAACAGGCTTCTAAGAGATAATGTTAAAATATAACAAAATAAAATATAAGATAAAATAAACACTACCACATGAAAGTCAGGACAAACCAGCAGAAGGAAAAGAGCCCAAGAGAAGGCACAACAATAAGAGGGTCATTTGTTAGCACACTCAGGAATCCTATAAAAACTGGAAGTCATGACATTTATGCAGAGGACCTGGTGCAGACTCATGCAGGCTCTGTGCATGTGGCCTCCGTCTCTGTGAGTTCACAGGAGCTCTGCTCATGCTTCAACAGACTTCCAATTTGGTGTTGTTAATGGTATAGATCCTTTGTGTTTCAATTTCAATGAATACTCTTGATGTTCATTGTGTGACCAGAGTGTCTGGTCACCTGTGTTTAGAGAAGACTCTGTGAGAGCAGCTAGTGCCAGACCAATGTTTCATAGCCAAGCCCCTGATACGAAGAAACGAACTGCTGACCAGGACCATGTGAACGTAGGAGAAGATTTGTGTAAACACTTGGGTGTCCTTCAGTGGAGGACACTTTGTTGAAACAACACTAATGATTTGAAGTAAGATGAAAATGCTGGGTTAGCAAGGAGAATAAATGCCCTTCCACACGAGAATCAGAGATCGGGGTTAGGCTGAGTCAAAGGGCAGGCTGAAGTCTCTGTGGGAATGGATGGCATGCTCACCAATACCAACATCTTTCCATGGAAGCTGTGCCCCTGTAAGGCTGCCTTTATACTGGCCCGTCCAGACCCTATAGGACTTCAAAGTACCTACAGGACAGCTGTAAGTGTGATTATTAAGAATTAGCAGGGTTTGTGCTCCAAACCTTAGGTCATGTCCCCATAGCTCAAGGGGCGTGACAATTTGGGTCTATAAACTCAACATTGTTGGCATTTCCTTATAGCTCTGCACTTTTGAACAGTTCTTTTGTCAAGGACCTTGGCAGTAAAATGAGGAGAGTATGGTTTTATAAATCTGTCGAAGAAAACAAATTAAGGCACGTAATCTCCTCCGGCAGCACACAGAAGCCCATCTGTTCCAGATTAATCTGCCAAGTTAGCAGAGTCTCAAGCCAGCCCTTGTCAGCCCCTACACCTGCTGGTGTCCAGCAAGATGTCACCCACCTGCTCTCTTGAAGTGGGCTTCGATTGCAAAATTGGATTGTATTTCAGTGTTCCATCACTCTGAGTCCTCTGCATCCCAGCAGGAAAAATAAGTAGACCCAGCACCCACGGGGTAGTGGTCCTTTGTAATAGGTCAGATACTCATCAGTTGGAGGCATTTCGGGGTAGTCTTGGCTGAAAGCAGGGTGGCTGTTAGGCATTCAGAACGTCTGTCTTCCCAGGATAGAAGGGGCCTAAATCCAGAACCATTTTGTTATGACACACAGTTAAATCATCAGCAGGACAGTTTAGGGCAGCAAGATACTTTAGAATGGTCCTGGAGAGAGTTCCCCAGCTGGAGGAAGACAAGGCACTGGGGTGTTCACTGGAGACTCAGGACCCACTCCCTTCCAAAGCACTTCAAGTGCAGGGCTTGTGGAGTGTGGGGCGTTTTCCCACCAACCCCACAGCTTCCCAGAGTTTTCTTGAGTGTGAGCAGCAGGAAATATTAGATAGAAGGATTTAACGCAGAGAATCTTGCAGAGATAAACAGATAGAAAATAAAGGATAGCCTCGAGAGGGCCTGGAACCTTTTCCAACGGGCCCGACTGTCTCTGCCCCAGGGTTTTTATAGAGACACCAAGGGGTGGAGCAAATGACCTCCTCCCCCCAGCACAGCCAAGTGCAGACCATCTCAGACACCTGCACTCAGGCCCAGGTTCCTAATCATCCTCTATGTGGACCTGCTGGGTAAAGCCACGAGGAACCCGAGAATGGCCCCCCACAGTGGAGCAAGGATTCAAGGGCCTTCCGAATCCATTTCCACGGTTGGGAGCTTGTTCCTGCCTTACCAAGTGGATGGAGAATTCCTCCCTAGGAAATGTAGCCATGTGAAACCCTAATATTTGAGTATTGCTCTAAAATGTCCTAGAAATGCTAGTCCATCACAGTATACATTACTTAATTTACACATATTCTAGATATCATAAATCCTATTTCGGCATTACAAGAAACCCATGAAGAAGGTGGAACATGACTATAGGCTCTGGGCATTGAATTATTCAAGAGGTTTGTTTAGGGTGCCTGGGGAAGGGAGAGCTAAGGGACAAGTTGGGAGCAGGTAGCTCAGACAATTGTCCTCAAAGAAAGTTTCTCTATGTGGCCAAGCCTCTACAGTAGTATGTGCTTCTAGAACACTCTGTGATAAGCAGCCT
This sequence comes from Peromyscus aztecus, assembly GCA_902168405.1. NCBI lineage: Eukaryota > Metazoa > Chordata > Mammalia > Rodentia > Cricetidae > Peromyscus > Peromyscus aztecus. The sequence goes on from CABHPQ010172535.1 coordinate 29,819, forward strand.
TAAAATGGGCATGCTCAGTGAGGTCTGAAGAGATCAACCAAACTCAGTCACGAGTACCTGGGTGAAGAAATCCAGCCCACTGATTGGACATGAGGAGATCACGTTCTCACACACCAAAAGAGAGGCTGGGGGCTGGAGGATGCAGTTCAGTTAGTAGAGTGCTTGCCTAACACGAACGCATGAGGCCCTGAGTTCAATCCAAATAGGATGTGGTAGTCAGGAGAATCAGAAATTCAAGGTCATCCTCAGCAATATAGAGAGCTTGAAGACAGCCTGGGGGGGGGGAGAGAGAGAGACAGAGAGAGACAGAGAGAGACAGAGAGAGACAGAGAGACAGCGAGACAGAGACAGAGAGAGAGAGAGACAGAGAGAGAGAGAGACTGAGGTCAAGCTGAAGAAAACCACAGGTGGAGTTTGGATTGTTTTGAAAGCTTGCCCCAAGCTAAGGAAAAAGTCACCCCTGGGCTAGCCTTCCTGTAGACTCCTGACTATCCCTCAGCTGTTTGTCACTTCTATTCTCTTCAGCTTCCTAGAGCACTGTAGTGAATCATAGTTTTGAAAGCACAGAAGACCTGCTCTCTTAAGAACACATAAAGATGTATATTATAACTCAATTCGCCTCCCCTGTCTCCATCAATCAATGCTATTTCCAAGTCCAAGATACACTAAAATCCTTTACTAAGTACAAACATCATGAATCATTAATTGGTCATATCCAAAAGTTTATCTTAACTCTGGACAGGGGTAAATGTTACTAGGATTTATTTTTACTCACAAGCCTGCAATATTAGTTCTGAATTGTCAATGTTAGAATTTTGAAAAGGTCATTTAAAAATAGATTCTAGATGGTGCAATGTTAAATATTACCGATAGAGCCCAAGGTTGTGGCTGAGAATTGCAGTGGAGCAGACGAGAGCCTTGATGATGTCGTTCAAGACGCTCCAATTGGAAGTCAAGACCAGATGGCCTACTCATGGTCACACACCAGACCTCACTGCCTGAGGAAAAGGGAGAGTTTGTTTGTGAAACCACAGAGGGAAGAGGAAGGAGAAATGAAGGAGGCATGAATGTAAGTGAGCCAAGAGAAATTCCTAGAGCTGAATGGAACTGGAGATCCTGTGAGGGCTGCAGGAAAAACCAAAGAGCCTCCATTCATACCGCTTCACAGTGGGCCCTTTTGTCTCCCTCATATGGTTTCTGTTATTTGTATATCATGGAATTGTAGAGGGATAATGAGAAGAGAAAAGAGAAAGAGAGGAGGGGGAGGAAGGGAGGGAGGGAGGGAGAAAGAGATGTCCTTTCCTGCCAACAAAAAAAGTACTTTCTTTCTTCCCACAGGTAAATGCCGTAAGGTCTCTCTCTCTCTCCCCCCTCTCTGTCTCTGTCTCTGTCTCTCTTTCTCCACTTAAAAAAATATTTATATTTATCTGTCTCCATGTGTCTCTGTATGCATACGCACATATGAGTGTAGGTACCATCAGATCCCCTGGTAATAGGCATTTGTAAGCAGCTGGACCTGGGTGCTGGGAACCACACTCTGGAAGAACAACGAGCACTCTTAACCACTGAGCCGTCTCTCCAGCCCCCCAGTCTTAAAATTAGGGTAGAAGATGTTAGATGCCTAAGACATTGTCCAACAGTGTTGTTGTGAGTCCCCCGCCCCGACATCTCCCTTGCTGCTAACTGCTGCTGGCAGTTCCCCTCCCCCAGTCTCTCCCTTTTCCACGTCCCATATGCCTTTGCCCACTCTTCATCTTTTCTCATCACCTGTTATTCCCTCTCTTGGTCTCCTTTCTACTTTTCCAGGTTTCACCCACACTTATACACAGTGTGTGTGTGTGTGTGTGTGTGTGTGTGTGTGTTTCTTTCACATTTCCTGATTTCAATTTTCTTTACAGTTGAATAAAATTCCACCTTTATAGGCTAATCTCACCAGTTTAATGACTCATTTTATTTTTTCCTTCCTCTGCTTGAAACATATAAATTTACCCTCTGGCTAGTGGCTGAACGTCTTGGAACAAACCTTTCTCATGGACAAAGCTCTGTCCTTATGCATTTCAATGTCTGACATTAGAAATGCCACCCCTGTGGAACACTCAATATGTGCCAGCTCTGTGAGCAAGGTTCACACCATGAGCTCCTTGAATTTAACAGTATTTATACATTCAGATGTGCAGCAACCAGGGAGAAGGGCTCCCTAAGTCTACAGCTAAGAAAACAGAAACTCAGCAAATTTGAGTAACTTGCCCAAAGTCACAGAAGTAGTTAAGTGCCTGAATTTCTACCTGAAAACGCATTGAACCACAGAGCAAGGCTGTCTTCAGATTGCCCTAAATTAGATGAGATAAAGAAAAAGGAATGGTAAATCGGTTGTAGACAGGAACTAAAAGGAAAGATAAAGTGTAGCTCAGAAAACAAAACACGTGAATTTATCCATGCCACCGGTGTGCCCACCCCATTTATACCAAGAAGTCACTGTTGGCTGGAAAGTGATAGCCATCTCGGGTTCCAGCTGGGCTTTTCCTCCTGAGCACAGCCAAGTCCCCTGACCTCCTTAGGTCTCTTTAAATCTTAGTTGTACAATGAGATGGTGTCTCAGGGCCTTTTCGGTTCCCAAAGAGTCCCTGGGGAGTCTCAGCAGTAGCCTGATTCTGCACAGCTGGAAGCACATCACACATCACCTGAGGAGTGAAATTAGATGAGGAAATACAAAACCAGGTCAACAGCACGTCTAGGACCACCTGTAGAACCAGTGTCAAGGAGTCTGCATGGTAAAGTGAGCAGATGCATTACGCCCACTGGGCCCATGTGCTGAATTCCCACCGGTGGTATCATTACACTAGTTGCATCCTAACAAGCAACCCCAAACTGTGGCTCAAAGCAACTATTTCATTCACAGTCTCGTGGATCAGGAATTTGGAAAGACTCCTAGAGCCACTTAGAGATACACTGAGGTAAATATCCGTAACACAGTCCTGCAGCTAAGGCAGGAAGAAAATGACAACTGAGTAAGAGAGGGTCCTGGTAACATCACTAGACATCCAACTGGTCCAAAGTTTGTCTGGTCCAGGAACAACTCAGCCAAACAGCCAAGCTGTGGAACACGGATGACACCAAATGCTGGTGGGGACGTGGAGCAAGTGACATCTCATTCATTACTGTCGGGAGTGGAAAGTGGCAGAATCATTTTCAGCACAGCTTAGGTGTCTCTTACAGAGCTAGCATAGGCTTTCCATTCAAGCCAGCAACAGTGTCTCTTGATAGTTACCCAAATGAACCATAAACTTAGACCCACACAAACCCCTGCCTTTGGATCCTGGTGGCAGCTTTGTTCAGAACTTTGCAAAATTTGGAAGCAATCAAGATATCCTCCAATAGCTGAGTGGATCCATAAACTATTATTCAGGTATTTTAAAAAATGGCTGCGGGATGTGGTGGTGAATACCTGAGATCCTAGCTCTTAGGAGGCTGAAGAGAATCATCACAGTGAGTTCAAGGCAGGCCTTGTTATACAACGAAGAAAAAAAAGGACTGGGAAGTAGCCCAATGCTAGAGTGCTTGCCTACTGGGTGCAAGGCCCTAGGAAGAAGAGCAGGAGGGAAGGTGGGAGGGAGAGGAAGAGGAGGAGGAGAGGGGGAGAAAGAAAGTAGACAAGCAAAGTAAAAGAAGGAGGCTAAAAGATTCACACTGCACAGTTACCACTATAGGACATTCTGGAAAACACTGAGCTACAGAAAGAAAACAGAGGTCAGTGAAGAATGTGAGGAACTCAGCAGACTTAGGGCAGTGTGAGTGTTGTACACAGTACTGTCAGAGGAGATACATGACATTTACACATTTGCCCAAACCCTCAGAATCACACAACATGGAGCCTTAACCCTGACATGATTATTGACTTCAGTCAGTAATCATATGATCAGTTTAATCATAATAAATGTACCATGCCAATGCAAAACACTAATAACAGGGGAAACTGAAGGAAGGGAGAGAACTGATATGGTGGAAAAAAATGAAACTTGCTATAGTTTTCAACCAATCTTCTATAAACCTAACACTACTGTAAATTATAACATCTATTTAAAAACGATTAATGGGACCCTGATAGTATTTCTCACATGCCAGAATTAGTCTGTCTCTAGGATGATTTGTTAATAAGTCAGGACAATTTCATGAAGTTCAACCTTT
>CABHPQ010172535.1:34103-63988 GCA_902168405.1 Peromyscus aztecus
AGGTTCATTCTTTTAAAAAGAGAAGAAAAACTTTTAATAGGTATTAAGAGAAAATCCAGTGTGGTGGTTGTCTTAGTGAGGGTTTCTACTGCTGTGAAGAGACATCATGACCACGGCAACTCTTATAAAAGAAAACATTTAATTGGGGGCTGGCTTACAGTTCAGAGGTTCAGTCCATTGTCATCGTGGAAGGAAGCATGGTGGCACACAGGCAGACATGGTGCTGGAGAAGGAGCTGAGAGTTCTAAATCTGGATCCAAGGGCAGGAGGAAGAAAATGACACTGGTCCTGGCTTGATCATCTAAAACCTTAAAGCTTGCCCCGAGTGACATACCTACTCCACCAAGGCCACACCTAATAGTACCACTCCCTCTGAGCCTATGAGGGCCATTTTCATTCACACCACCATAGTGCCTGAGAAACGACAGATGAAACTCTTAAGAGCATCCGATTAAGTCCTGAGAATAATCAAGCAAGGGCTATTAGGGATTCCCAACGAGCAAACAGCACAAGCGAGGAGATCTCCATGGCAGTGGCAGTCTGAAATGTAGTGGGCAATGTGGTGGTTAAAATGAGGTATTCAGGGAGGGCTTGAGATGATAGCAGTGAGATGGGAAAAGAGGGAAGAGAAGACCAGGGCAGCAGCCGAGGCCCTGAGCACATTGCTGGAGCAGCCTGGCTCAGGGAACAAGGCAAAAGCAAGATACCAAAATGGATATGTCCTGGTGTCATGAACTAACAATAACTGAAAGCTATCATCTCAAAGAAGAGAGAGAGAGAGAGGGAGAGAGATTGTCTGCCATACCAGAAAGTAAGAAGTGGGGCAGGCAGAAGCCCATGCTTTAGATTAGATAGCATCTATCAGAATAGCCCTCAAGGAAGTCTGAGGAAAAGAAACACCAAGTAGAGATGGTGCAGGTCCCAGTATCTCCAGGAGGGACCAAGGGGAACTTTTTCCACTTAAAATACAAATTCCAGGTCTGATATCCCAGAAAAACCAATTTAAATACAATCCCCATGAACCTACCAACCCCTGGTCCCGGAATTGACTTTTATCAATTTTTGATACCGAGAATTACACCTAGTGCTTCCTGTATGTTAGATTAGCACTCCACCACTGGGATACAGCCCAGAATTTTTTTGTTTGAGGAGATAGGATCTCACTAAGTCTGCAATTTGCCTCAACCTCCTGAGTAGCTGGGATTACTGGCCTTCACCCCACATTTTGTTTAGTTTGGAGGTTGCATTTAACAAGACAGTATTTACCTTTTTTTTTTCTTCCTCACATAATTCCTCACCTTTCTAAATAAATATTGCCCAGGAATTAAGTGCTGCAGAACCATCCAGAAGCCATATTGTAACTGTTGCTATAGTGATACACAGGCAGTGAACAGAAGCTGGGAATCAGCACATGACACTGTGATTGTCCTGACGTCAGACAGCTTAACAGTGTGTGTTATTGATCCTGTTTGTTGTTAAAACTCTCTCTAAGCAACATAATATGTCTTTCTTTCTCATTAGTGACTTTAATTTAATAACCTGGTGGTAACATTTAGAGAGCTAGTTTGAAGCCTCCCTACACACACACACACACACACACACACCATTTAACATATCAATCACATGTCATGTAATAGGGATCCCCATGCAATAGAGATTTCTTTTATCTTGACTTTTTTTCTGGGAATTTTATAAATTTTTTATCTATTTGTCTATCCGTCTAGCTATTATGCTCACCCAGAGATTCTGCATTTCCTGAGATTAGTCATCATTGTCTAGTTCACTCACCGATGGACCCAAAAAACAGTACCTAGAATATGGAGGCTGCTCACTAAATATTTGTTAAATGTTGGATAAGTTGTTTCTCTTCCTTCTTCCTTTTTCTGTTCTGCCCAGGCCTTCAAGTCTATTGGACAAAGCTACCCACTTCAGAGTGGGTCTTTCCCTGTAAGTTTCCATGCCAATCATTTCTGGAAATGCCCTCACAGACATACCCATAGGTGTGCTTTACCCATTCTCTCAATCCACTAAAGTTAATCTTTAAGGATAACCCCACAAACTCCAGCCTCCATCCCCAACTTAGTCTACTCCCTTGAAGTTCTGGTCCACAGCTTCCTCGGCCTGTAATTTATCCCTACTCCACTTTGTACTCATAGGCATCTCAAAACCGATACTTCCAAAATTAAATATATCTTCTCTTCCCTAAGTTTAATGTCACTCTCCACATAGGTGCCCAAGCAATGAGTTAGCTGTCATCTGTGACTGGGACCAGAGCCAGGCACGGTGGCACATGCCTTTAATCCCAGCAGCACAGGTCTGGGATTAAAGAGTTAACCATAGAGGTCTGGAGGTCTGTACAGACAGACAGGAAGTGATAGAGCTGGGTGGGTCGAGAAAAGTGATGTAGCTGGACGGAGAGAGGAAGTAAGAGGGCAGGGACAGAAAGGCATATAGATGTGGGTATACAGGAAGTAGGTCTCTCTGGAGGCTGAGGAGTTGGTGAGGTGAGGTTGCCTGTGGCTTGTCCTATTCCTCTGATCTCTCAGTATGAGCCCCCATATCTGGCTCCAGGTTTTTTTTTTATTAACAAGACCGTTTAGCAATTCGTCTTACATGTGACTTTTCCTCATTTACATCCCACAATTAGCCAGTTACCATATGAAATCATACCATTCTTGAATCTTTCTTCCCCAAATCTCTGCAATTACCTGCTGACTTATCTGCTCACCTGTAGTGTGGAGGGTTCTATGTAGTTTATTTCCCATGACAAAGCATTATCTATAACATGATTTGCCTTAAATTTCTACCAGTGATTTTTCCATAATCTTAGACATAAAATCCAAACTCCTCAGTAGGGCATGGAAAGCTCTTATGGTGTGTCTCTGCCTGTCCCTCCACTCCAGACTCTACCAGGTCCCATTTTTACAACCATATTTAGCCACTGTTCTTCCTTTTGAGCCCCTACCTGCTCCAATACCATGACAATTCATTCCCACTTATCCATCTAGACTCCATTTACATGTCACATCCTCTGATGACATATCTCAGGGTACAGTCCTGCCATAAACTCACTGTCCCATTTTATTTTGCACAACTTCCCAACTAGATTACTGGATTCATGAGAAAGTGGTGATTCTCAGAAAAAAAAATCATAGTGACTGATTCTAAGGTGCTCAATAAGTATACAGTGAATGAGTAGAAGTCCTTAAGCTGGGAATCAGTACATGGAGGTCAAGGATAGATCTATTGGAGAATGATGGGTATCGGTCATTCTTTTGAACCACCATTATTTGTTCCTTCCTCTTATGTTTAGAGGATTTCTCTTTAAAGTTTCAGGAGGCAACAGAGCCTACTCAGATCAAGGATGCTGAAGAAATAGCTCGACATCCCTTTCTTTCCCATCTCTATATCATTGGACCTCATAGCTAAGATGCTTGGCCCATCCCCAGGACTGAATGAGAAGCTTGCAGTTTAAGGTAGATAGGATTGGGAACTGCCCACTAAGCGTGTTTGTATTCTCATGCTAGCAACCACAGAGATACTTGTCTAATAGGCAGCAGAGTCCAAGGATTCAGCTGTAGTGTATACATTTGCTGGGTCAATGCAGCTATCTTCCCAGGCTGGTTCTGCAGCATGGTTTGAGGTGGTGTTCCCGGATATTAGCCCATTTCCTCAGCATCCTGATGACTCTGTCCCTGTTTCTTGTGACTACAACACCTCACTGATACTCAGAATGCCAAAGAACAGCTTTTAACCAAGATATAGCACAAAGCACACTAGGTAAATTTCCAGGGCCCTCAAAACCTGAATAGTCCCAAGTGGGATCATGTGGCCTGCTTGCTCAAGTGCCATCTGGCCTGGATTTTACCTCTGTCCTTTTTCAAAGCAGGATATAAGAATAGATCTGACTATGCCTTGGGGATCAACTGTGACTTGCTTAAAATAAGAAAAGGATCCCAAATGTGTGCCATAGTCAAGACCCATGTGCTATCTGGTACACTCTGAGTTTAGCACCAGATGAGACAAACAGAGGGAGCTTGGGTCCAGCCAGCCTTCTGGAAAGGAGGAATCACTGAGGTGAAATGGCTGGGTTTGTAAGTCATGGAACAATGCCACTAGGAAGAAACAAAAAACCCAGACCTTTTTGTCTCCCAGTCTCTTGAAAGCTAGCTTATCAGACGAGGCTGAACTTGAGTGACACGGCTGATGTGAAGGTCATTCCCTGCCCATGTGACCAAATGCACTGTTGCCTCTGACAGCCCCAGCATTTCGCTGTCATCCCCATGCTCTTCTCAAACTACTTGGCATCTGAGCTCCTGGTGCCTCATCCCTTGACCTGGTTCGACTCTACTCTGCAGATGAAAGCGAGACTGTGAAATCATCTATTTAGTAAAGCCACATACTTCAGCATGCAGTTGTTTCCCTGGTCAAGTGAGTGACAGAATGGCTTTATGAAAACTAAGACACAACCAAAGTCCACTTCCTACTCCGTAATATGCTCCAGGGATGGTCAAGTCTGTGGAATAGGAGACGCGGGTCTCTCGCTGGCCTAGAATGCTCCCGGCAGGCTTGGCTGGCAGCCCAGCAAGCCCCAGGATCTGCCTATTCCTGCCTTTCCAGTGCTAGGATCACAAGCACATGCCACCATGCCCAGTTTTCTAATGTGGGTTCTGAGGAATCGAACTCAAATCCTCATGCTCCCAAAGCAAGCACTTCCTAGACTGAGCTAACTCTCCAGACCTAGTCACTCTTTTTGAGACAGAACATGATTCCAAAGCTGCCTTTGTGACACTGCAAATGTGTCGGGGACGGGATCAAATAGTCATGGACAAGACTCACAACTTACCACCTTGAACGGTCAAGGCAAGGGACAGAATGCACAGACTGACCACTCCAAAATATAGCTGCGAACTGCCCTGATAAAGAGAAGGTGGAGAGAAAAGCTACGGAGGGCGACACCGGAAGGAAAAGCCACTGCTAGTGTCCCTAAGGCCTTTCTTGTCAAAGTGGAACTGCTCTCCTTCACAGAAGCCTTCTTCTGAATACTTCCTTTCCAGACAAGTCCTCGCTGTAGACAAAGCCAATTCTCAAGACTTGGGAAATCTGTGGAAACTTCATCGGAATGGAAAGACATGAAAATAGAATTCCCTCGACTACTTTAGAGGAGCACAAACATACCGAACATAAGAACATCTGGGTCGGTGCAAAATGCAAGCCTACAAAAGAGCAGCACGCTGTTCTCACTCATGTTGCACCACGGAGATGGTGCAATTGCAAGATCTGGAATCCAGCCCTAGGACCCAGACCATCAAGGTCTCTGCAACACTTTGCTGGAGAGAACCCCACTTCGGGCATCGTCATGGCAGTACCCACTCCACATCCCCTACCCCTGCCAGATCACAATCCTAGTACTTGGGACCCAGAAGTTCCCCGGCCAAACCACCAGAGTTGTGCCTTCTTCCTCAGCACTGCGCTCCTGGTAGACCACACGCAGCAGTATGCACGCTTGTCAGGAAGGGCACCCAAAGAATGGCTCCCTGGAGAGGCATGTGATAGCTGGAGGTAGGACCTGCAGGGGGAAGAGTACCTGAGTGGGTACTAGAGGCCCCACAGGGTGATGTGCAATCAGGGCTGGCACGGGAAGGAGGCTGACACTCAGCTCTGTCATCATTCCTGCTCGAGTTCTGCAGATATTCATTGTAGGCTTGCCTCCAGCACAGTCCCTATGTCAGCACATCTGTGACAGGCCTGGCCCCATGTGCTGCTGGCATCCACTAGATAATGAGAGGGAGGAAGAGGATACTGGCACCAGCTGTACAGAAGGGCCTTGCAGATCTGCTCCCTCCCTTCTGTACTAATGTTCTTGGAGAGAGATGGAATCCAAACACAGAGACCTCACCCCAGCCTTCCCCAAAATAGGATGCTCCAAAACAAACCCTGAGATTGTGATTTTCTAAAGCAATTCCTTCAGCTCTGAAAACTAGGGGATGTTCTTAGGAAATCCTTCAGTGTTTGTATAATTTCTTCCACACAGGGCTACATTGAGGAGTTGACTGAGCACACTCTGACACCCTAGCTGGTCCTCTCCACCCCTTTGGGAGCTGAGCAGCCAAGGCTGGGAAGTGCAATCGATGAGAAATGCCCAACATTGGACAGAGCTCTAGAGAGCAGGGTAAGGAAGTGAACTTGTATATGAGGTTCTTTGGGAAAGCATAAGAAATCCTAATGTATCCCCAGTCCTCTAGACCATGACCAGCTGCCTACAGACTTGGTCCTGGGTATCTTATGCCATAGCCTAGGACTCTTAGAGCTGGAATGAGAAGTTCTTGAGAGAAGGCTGTAAGTCACCCAGACTGAATTCTAAGCCTGCTCTGAACCCCACATCTGCTTCCAAAGACAGTCAAAGTCAAAGGTGGTTACCAAAGCTGGGGAGTTCCCCAGTTGCTGGGATGCAAGGGACTTGCAGAAAGCATGAAGGCCATCAGACAGAAGGTTGGCCACAGAGTCTCTCACTCTGGATTCCCAATGTTTTTGAAACTAGTTCCTTCTGTAAGCCTAGCTAGGGGAGGGCAGATTGATATGACTCCCATCCTGCAGCTTTCCCGCCAACCCATTACACGGGCATGGGACTTTTGCAAAAAAATGACCATAGCTCAGTTCTGAACAGCTGGACATCCATCTTTCCTGTTTTTGTGGCAACCTAAGAAAAAAACCCAACAAAGGGTTACGACCTTCTTCCTGTCTCATCCACCTGGCTTCAGAGCCTTATCCACTGTGCTTATTCAGCTATTCAAAGGTAGCCCTCAAATTCACTCAGCTGGGAGAAGAAAGAAAGGGGTCCCTGGGAGGATCCAGATTTGTATCCTTTATGTTCAAAAGTTGCTATGGTGATCTCATCCACCAGAAAGTATAAACCAGAGCCCAGAATGCTGATACATACCTATAATTCCACCACGTAGGAGGCTGAGGCAGGATTGTGAGTTTCATGCCAGCATGGGGATAGAGCAAGACCCTGTCTAAAGAAAAATAAAGAAAAATAACCAAAAACAAATGCAGACTAAAGTGTTAATGCTTCTCAAAGACTTTGAACCAATAGAACCATACCGTTTTTTAGTAACTATCGCCTGCGAATAAGAAGGGTTTTGGTATAAGATACAAACAACCAGTACCAATAGAAGTAAATTTATGCTGTGATCTACATTACCATGTATGATCTGACCAATGTGTTTAGCAATATCTGGCATGTTTATGTGCACAGGGGTATGTAGTGTATGCATATGTGTATATGTGTACACAGGTGTGCTCACACATGTGGGCATGTAAATGAAGGTCAGAGGTTGATGTCGGGCATCTTCCTCAATTGCTCTCTATCTTACCTTCTCAGACAAGGTCTCTCACTGAATATGGAGTTTACCTGCTAGAATGGCTGGCCATCAAGCTCCAGGAATCCACCTGTCTCCAGCCCCTTCCCCCAGAGCTGGGGCTACAGACACACATTGCCATGCCCAGCTTTTATGTGGATTCTGGGGATTTGAACTCAGGTCCTCATGGTTTTTGCAACAAGCACTTCATCCACTGAACTGTCTTTCCAGTCTCACTCTGGCATTACGTTCATTATTTTGATCAGCACACAAACAAATGGATTTAAGTGTGACAGTTCCATACATATGTTATATGTATTTGCTCTTACTTGCCCCTCCCTCATGCACTCACTCCACACACACACACCCCTTGCTGGTCCTTTTTCTCCATGTAACCCCCATTTCTGTTTTCAGGACATATATATTCCATTACTCTTTTTTTCTCCTCACTCTTTCTCTTTAGATCTCTTTATCCCTTCTCAGAGCCCCCTTTCTACTTCAATGTTCTATACACACACATACACACACACATATATACATACATATATATATATATTTCACATATGAAAGAAAACTTAGCCACAGAATATTATATACTAAAAAATGTTATGGGAAATTTTTATAATTTTAAGAGCATAAGTACCCCAGGAGCATAAAGCTAATAATGCTGTAAATTATCTAATTTGATAGTTAGGTGTGACATCATAAAAATGGTAAAAAAAAAAAAAGTAACGACAGATGCCAATCTGTTTACATAGAGACACATCAACATATGCATACACAAATACATGAGCACGCACACACACACATATATGCACAGGCTGAGCTCTCCATGCACACACATGTTGAAGGGAGCCAGCCTCAAAAAGCAGTTGAACCTGTCACAAACCAGAAAGAACCGTGGATGCCACCTTGGGGCCACTGTGAGAAGCCACTGTACAGCCCACTCTAACACTGGGCTCTTTAACAACCAAGTAATTATTGTATAATTTAACTTTTTATAATTAAATAACAATCATACTTCATCTGAGTTGGAGCATCTGAGACACAAGTGAGTTTTGCCTGACGTCACAACTGTTGTGTGTCTGTAACCAGATAGGTAAATTTGTTTTTCTTACAGCAACCCATCATAGCCTGAAAAATTCACCAGCTTCCTCTCCTTTAAAATTACTCAATCAAAGATAATACACAGGCCTGGGGAGCATGAAAAAATGTTTCTTAACACAAAGGCTTGGATTTGGTCCCTAGCTACAGATTTCAGATAGATTCTGCTCTCAGAGGCCAGGCCTGGATTCAGAGCCAGTTTGGTGACAGTTTAATATATCTGACAATATTCTCACTGCCAAGGGAAGGAAACTGCATACTTCAAAGGAAATCAGCCACCTGAACCAAGTCAGCAAATGTATAGGCTCTGTGCCTTGACCTTCTCTAAGTTGTATTTAACACCAACTTACCTCTAAGCTAAGCTTAACACAATTCGGTGGTACTAGAGAAATCCTTGAGAAGAAATTCACTCATCACGGTGGCGACAGCTCAGGGTTGGGGCTCAGAGAGAAGAGCTATCAGTAACAGAATCAGGAGTGACTGGCAGATCCTCCAAGCAGATGCTCTATGACAACAATGCTAGGGCACCATCCTCGGCTTCAGCCTTCCACATCAATTCCCTCAAGATTGCTGCCTCTAGGAGTTACCCTATAAGCTCATTTTTCATCTGCTCCTCCCCAGTGAACACTTGTTCACATGGTTGCAATCGCCCAGCACCTTGTCTACAACAGGAGGCACACATTTTTAAGATGGGAAGACAAACATTGAGGATACTGAATGATTTTAAAAGATTCGGAATTGTAGAACCAAATGGGACATTACTACCTTGGAAACTTCCTGTCTATTGCCCCCTCCACCAAGAATTTTCAAAGGAGTAATATTAGGCTCTGGATGTTTAAGAAATGGTCTTAAGAACCATTTAGCAATTTGAGACTGGAGCCCAGGTTTTCTGGACCCAAAATCCAAGAGTCTTTTCCCTTTATCAAGTGCTTTGTAGTAGCAGTCTTGGATGTCAACTTAGCCAGGCTATACTACCAAGGTATTTGATCAAACAGTAATCTAGGATTGTTAGGAAGGTAATTTGTAGGGGAAGGTAACATCTACCATCAGTTGACTGGAAGAAAGATTGCAATCAATAAAGTCAATAGATGTCATCCAATCAATTAAAGGTCTTCAGAGCAATCAGTGCACGTCTGAAAAAAGAAGAAAGCACTCTGTGTCCAGACAGCAGGGGCTGGGCAGTTTCTAGGGAACAGAACCCCACTGTAGATTTTGACCTTGTCAATCCAAATGAATATATGAGTCAAGCTTTTAAAACACCTCTACCTCCTTCTCTTGTGACACACACACACACACACACACACACACACACACACACACACACACACCTACCCTGCATATATTCTACTGGTTCTGTTTCTTGGGAGACTCCTGAGTTACAAATGATAAACTAGACCAGGTGGTGGTGGCGCACACCTTTAGTCCCAGCACTCAGGAGGCAGAGGCAGGTGAATCTCTGTGAGTTCAAGGCCAGCATGGTCTACAGAGTGAGTTTCAGGACAGGCTCCAAAAGCTACACCGAGAAACCCTGTCTGGAAAAAAACAAAACAAAACAAATGATAAACTATTAAATCAGCCAATGAGACTATGTGGTCATTCAAGAGAACTTGCAGTGTATTCTTGTAAGTATTTGTTGGATAAAATAATGATTGGGTGGAAATTGTTTTCTGATTTGAGTCCTACCCAAGTAATGCCATTTTTACTGGGAAACTCAGCAATTAGTTTTATAGAGATGACTCCTAGGAGCATATCCCTGGTATCCATGAAAATCCCCATGAATGGTGTCAGTGCTAATAAAATGCTGGCGAGAAATGCCCAGAGACTTGTCAGTCATGTATTCCTGAAAATAAGCTGGGAGTTCAAAGCTCCCTTAGTGGGTCATTCCACAGAGAGTCTTTAAAACTTGCCAAAGGGGATTTGCCTGGGACCTATGGAGGTACATGTACAAGCAGGTCAATCCAGACCATACAACAGTGGAAAACAAAAGGACTTGCTATGATTTGACTGTTGCCACCAAAATCCATACTGAAATTGAAATATTAAGAGATGAGGTCAGGACCCAGGGAAATGGCTCAATAGACAAAGTGCTGGCTTCATAAGCATGAGGACTAGAGTTTGCATCTCCAGCACCCAGGAGTAAGTATGGGGATCCTTGGAGCAAAGTGGCTAGCTCTAGACTAGCTGAATCAGTGATCTGGACTCCTGTGAGAAACCCTGCATCAACATGTAAGGTGGAAAGTGACTGACACGAATACCTGATGTCACACACATGTGAACATACATACACACATGCATTCATACCACACATGCACAACAAAAAGAGAAATAGAACCAGGTAAGACCTTTGAGAAGTGATTAAGTCATCTGTGGGTGAGTATATTCATGGGTTATTTTCAGAGTGGGGCTGTTATAAAAGCCAATTTGGCACACATGTGTGCTCTGCTCACCATGTGATACACAACAGCACCTCACAAGCAAAAGTCCCCACCAGCAAACATGGTGTCACCTGTGCATTCCTCTGACCATTGACTTTCCGGTCTCCAGAACTGTAAGAAACAAACATACTTGAAAATAAATTACTCAGCGTACACGGTCATGTGTGGCGACTGAATGTGGATTAAGGCAGAAAGTCTTTTTAGAGTGGAGAATTGATTGTAGCAACTGGCTTCTGAATATTTCAAGAAAACATGGATTTTGATACTAACCAAAAATAAGAAGTAGGAAAAAGAAAGAGACAAGAATAATAAATATGAAGTTGTGATAAGACACTGGCATATAATCAAACTTAAGTTCATGGAAAGTTCACTGGGTGGGAAGAAAAAACAAGTGCCTATAACCATATAAACGCCTTTTACCCAAGCTGTAGGGACAAGTACTCAATAGCACTTGATTACAGTGTTATTGTGGCTGTTGTTTGCCTGGCTGCTGTCTTAACAACAACAACTAAAGGCAAAGCCAGTGCTTTATTCTTCATAGCCTGCTAGTGCCAACCAGAAAGTGCTGCCCCCTCAGTCTGCGGACCTGGGAACAAACACAGGTGCTGTGGGATGTTCTGTATGGCAAATGTGTTGCTAATAAAACACTGATTGGTCTGTGGCTAGGCAGGAAGTGTAGGCGGGACTAACAGAGAGAATAAAAAGAACAGGAAGGCAGAGGGAGTCTCTGCCAGCCGCCACCAGGACAAGCAGCTTGTAAAGATGCCGGTAAGCCACGACCCATGTGGCAAGGTATAGATTTATAGAAATGGATTAATTTAAGATATAAGGACAGTTAGCAAGAAGCCTGCCATGGCCATACAGTTTGTAAGCAATGTAAGTCTCTGTGTTTACTTGGTTGGGTCTGAGCGGCTGTGGGACTGGCAGGTGAAAGAGATTTATCCTGACTGTGGGCCAGGCAGGAAAACTTAAGCTACACACAGGCTTTTAAAACTGCAAAGTTAGACTTGACACTGATTGCTGAAAGCACCGAAGAAATAGCATGTTGATTATTTTATTTGAAATTATTTGTTTTTTGCTCAATCAAACTACTTTTTCCTTATTACAGACATCCTTTGGTATCCACAGAGAATGAATTCTAAGATGACCTATAGACACCATAATCCAAACATGCTTAAGTGCTTTATATAATGTACATAATATTTGCACAAAAATCTACCCAATCGGCCCATAAAGATGATTTCAATCATCTTTGGTTACTTATTACTAAACACACTGTAACTGTTATGTAAGTCCATTGTGGTGGCATATACCTGTAATCTCAGCACTTTGGAGGTTGAGACAGGAGGATAGCAAGTTTGAAGCCAGCCTGGATTACATAGTCAGACTCTGTCTCAAAAAGAAAGAGAGATGAAATTGGGGAAGGGGAGATAAAAATAGCAGAAGAGGAGAATGAAAACAGAGAAAGAAAGGAGGGCAAAGGAGAGAAAAAATAAGCAAAGGGATAAAGAAAAAGAAGGAAAGCAACAGAAAAATAATGGAAAGAAAAAGAAAGGGAAAAATTATATATATAATTTTACTCTTTAGGGGATACTGACAAGAACAAACCTTTATACATGTTCAGGGCAGATGCAAACATCCTGGCCCTCACTACACACTTAATGATCCTTGGTGGGCTGAATAATAGTTCAGAACTTGTGAGTTCTGAATGTCTCCTTCCAATACCCCTTATCTTAGCCATGATACAGAAGTCCTTGACTAGGCCTTCAACTTTAGAAGGTAGCCCATGTAAGTACAAGATTATGTATTTCATACTTCAATAATATTGGCTATAAAATATTTTATGGACATTAAGTTCTCTGCAAATCAAGAAAAAAAATCAAAATGTCAAAAGTCCAGAATTATGAGAGAAAATGGTAAAAGCACTCCTGCCATTGCCCCCATGTCCTTCAAACAGCTCAGTGCCTGGCTAATGTGATCAGCATTGGTGTGTGCTTCTTGATTTGCTGTTAAAATCATGAGGAGAACACAGCCCTTGTTGTCCTCTGTTTCTGTTGTAAATATATCACTCGGTATTATTAATGTTGTGTATTTTTCCTAGAATGCTTAAAATCCTGTGCAAATAGCTGCTCTTTTGGACACAGTATTAGGATCATAAAAGCCACTATACTCATAGAAAAACGAAAGCATGGAGAGTTTAGTTTGTTTCAGGCAACACATTTCAATGAAGCAGACAGGAAGTTAACTAGGGAGTTGAAAGGCACAATTTCCTCTGGCTGAGTTCACTTGAAAATGAAATTTTCTTCATCTTTTGTCTTAAATCTGGTTGATACACAATTTATTCTTCCAAAGAAAAATGATCTTAAGTTCTACCCCTTCTATATTGTCTTAAATTATTTTCATGAATTCCTAGAAAAATGGGTAGCTCACAAAGATACTGGCAATACTAAACAAAGGCTAAATGATAAGAATATATGAAGTTCTATCATAAGCCTGTCCTTTGATTTTGGGTTTATTGGCTGATTGGTCTTTTCATATATTCAAAAATATTATTAAAGGGCTAGAGAGATGGCTCAGTAGTTAAGAGCATTAACTACTCTTTCAAAGTTAATTGATTCACAACACCAACATGGCAGTTAACAACTGTCTGTAACTCCAGTTCCAGGGAA
Source organism: Peromyscus aztecus (assembly GCA_902168405.1). Classification (NCBI taxonomy): domain Eukaryota; kingdom Metazoa; phylum Chordata; class Mammalia; order Rodentia; family Cricetidae; genus Peromyscus; species Peromyscus aztecus. The sequence goes on from CABHPQ010172535.1 coordinate 47,673, forward strand.
ATCAAACTCCCTATTCTGCCTCTGAGGGAAATGTATATGCATGGTGCACAGACATACATGCAGGCAAAAGATTCATACTCACACACATAAAATAAAGATAAATTTGAAAAATATATATTATTAAGGGTGTTGGAGGTGTCACTCAGTGGTAGAGTATTTGTATAGCATGTTTAAAGCATGAGTTTGATCCCCAGAACCATAAGACTGGAGTCCACATCCCCAGAACCCATGGAAATGTTGGGTGAGCATGACAGCTCAGTTATAACACTCATGAAATAGAGTCTGGAGACCCACAGAACAAATTGTCTAGTTGGACCAGCCTGTGTAGGTGAGCTCGGAGTTTAACGAGACCCTGTCTTAAGGAATAAAGTGAGAAACAATCAGGAAAGATTACTGATGTCAGCCAAATGCTTATGCACACATGTGTGATGACACATATGAGTGCACATATATATATGCATATCACATATGTGTATACATGAAACATAACTAAAGAATATTCATAAAGATATTCATTGTTTTATGTCAAAAATAGAACCTCCTTGTTTGTTATTTGCAAGCAGATTTGTGCTGGTTGAAATGAGAATTGTCCCCATAGGTTCATGTATTTGAATGCTTGGTCCACAGTTGGTGGAACTGCTTGGGAAGGATTAGAAGGTGAGGCCTTGTTGGAGGAGGTGTGTCACTGGGGTTTGGCTTTGAGGTTTCAAAAGCCCACATCATTTCTAGTTAGCGCTCTCTCTCTCGCTCTCTCTCTCTCTCTGCCTTGTGGCTGTGGATCAGATGTAAGCTCTCAGCTACTGTTCCATAACCATTCCTGCTTGATGCCTTATTCCCCACCATGGTCATGGACTCACCCTCTGAAACTGTAAGCAAGCTCCCAATTAAATGCTTTCCTTCATAAATTGCCTTGGTTATAGTGTCTCTTCACAGCAACAGAAAAGTAACTAAGAGTGCGTTAATCTCAATTAACAAAAAACTAAAGGAGACCCAGATTCTTAACATTTTTAGAGGATTTTATGTGTTTCCCCATGTATCCATATATTTGTGTATGTATACAAGTATATGTATGTGTTCATCCTTAGGAACACAGCCTACCTCTTTTGAGTCAGGATCTCTCACTGAACCTGGAGCTCACCAAGTAGTCTAGACTGACTGGCCAGCAAGCCACAGGAATACTCCTGTCTCTACCTCCCAAGCCTGATTTCAATTGCATGATTTCAAGTGCATGACCATACTCTGCATTTTTAAGTGGGTCCTAGGGATTGAACTCAAGTCCTCAAGCTTGGAAGGTGATCACTTTACTAACTGACCTATGTCCTCAGCCCAAGATTTGACATTTAAGTTACATGGTTTGATTTTTCCCAGACAGGCAGCATCTTGAGGAGGAATTTCTCCTTATAACAGACCATCAAATCACACCTGTGGCTTAGGTTCCTTCTGAGCTGTCATTTTCCATTTAACTAAGCACGGTAGACACACACCGGCTTTCCAGAATGAGACTATCCCCACCTCCTCTCTCAAGCTCAATGGCTCCACTGGAGGCTTCACCTTCCTCTGATTGCCTCCATTTTCCAACCTTTGACTTCCCCCAGTGCGGAATTACAAAACCAAGTGTGTCAGGCGCACATTGGAAAAAGTGTTAAGTCAATGAGTTATATTTTCTTTGGAAAGGAAGAACACAGTGGAAAATGAACAAGAGTTCAGATCAGGTTAACGGAGTCCTTAGCTGGAAAAAATCCTCTCCAGTTTCCCATGATTGATACAGCACATTCATTCGGCTAGCCCCTGGGGTTCCTGGAACATAAGACATGTTCAAGTTTCCAGCAGATTCAGCAAGTGGAATGGTGGAATGAAAAGTGTTTCAGCTAAAGCATGACTCCGGGTTATAGGATCTAGAAGACAGAAATTCCAACTAAACACATGCAGATAACCTTGGGGAGTTGGGTCTTACCAATTAGAATCTTCTTGGTAGCTCTTTGGTGAGATGGTCAAGAGTGTTGCCTATTTTAAAAAAAAAATTACAGTGCTGCCTTTTATTCATTCTGTAAATTTGGGGTTGGGGATGTCAAGGTTGTGTTTCAGTTGGTAGAGTGCTTGTCCAGCATACATGGAGGCCTGTGTTCAATCCCTGTGCCTCATAAAACTGGTATGGCAGCACAGCTCTGGAATCTCAGTTCTCTACAGGTGGAGGCAGGAGAATCAGGAGTTCGAGGTCATTCTTGGCTATGTAATGAGTTCAGGACCAGCATGAGGTTACACAAGACCCTGGCTTGAGGAAAAAATTAAGGAAGAGTACAAATTAGTCACAAAAGGGTCATTAGATCCTCCCTGTATAACTGGAAATAGGTACTGCTCGATCATGGGCTGACCTCTTCCTCTGTACCTCTCTCCCTCTGACATGCCAATCTGTGCTTAAATGGGTGTCATTTTTAACTGAATTTCAAAGCAGTGGTAGCCCCACTTGAAAGCAGTGCTTTCAGTTTTTACTAAATTACACACTTGTCTGTTATTTCATAGTGTGGAATCTCTCCTCCCTTCTGCTCTAAAGTGTCTGAGAGTTCTACATATTTGCTGTCCTCTGGAGTCTTTTCTGGAAGCTTTCCAAGAATCAAAGCTGTACAACGTAAATTTCAGGGTTTTATGAGGACCGTTCATTTTACTTCAGCCTCAGAGGAGCCAAGAAGCTGTTTCTCTTTTTTTTCCAGTTGGAATGCAACTGAATATCTGGCTTGGAAAATTCCTGACTGAGTGTACAGGTATATCATACACAATCCTGCACTATGCCTGACATCTTTTGAAAGTAGAAACCTGGCATGAAAAATGCTTACCAAGTGCTTAAATGAAATGGGATAAGATTTGTTCTACATCATTCAAATATCTTCTTTGTTTGAGGAAGTAAAGATGGCTGTTTTGCTCAGGAGCATAAAATAGAACTAGACCACTTACAGTGATTGCGTGAGTCTGTAATTTGCTTTTGATTTAAAAAAAATTATGTCAAGAGGATTAATACCTAGAATATATAAATAATTATAAAAATAAATCTCAAATCTAAATCATCCAATCAATAAGTTGGCTAATGAGCTGAAGAGGCAGTTTTCAAAAGAAGAAATATAAGTGAAAAATACGTGCTTGGAAAAGTGTTCAACATCCTTAACCACCACAGAAATGCATGTTAAAATCGCTGTGAGCTCCCCTCTCACCCCAGTCAGAAGGGCTGTCACCAAGAAAACAAGTGACAATGCTGGCCAGGATGTGGAAGAAAGAGGAAGCCTTCTATGCTGTTGGTGGGAATGTTAGCTTATGCACTATAAAAGTCACTGTGCAGGTTCCTCAGGAAACTATAAACAAGACTACCGTACGATCCAGCTATACTACCCCTGCATAAAAGTCTGACCAACACTAAGTCAACACAGCACACAGACATCTGCATACCCATGTTTATTGCTGCACAGCATACTTATGATAGCTAATAAAAGGAATCAGCTGAAGTGTCCATCAGCGAGTGAGTGGATAGGAAAGCATGGTGTACACGAACACAATGGAATTTTATCAGTCGTGAAGAAGAACAAAGTCATGACACGTGCAGCAGGGTGGACGGAACTCGAGATCATTATATTAAGCAAAGTAAGTAAGGTCCACAAAGACAAGTATCATATGTTTTCTTTCATGTGCAGACTTTAGATTTAAGTGTGTGTGTGTGCGCGTGTGTGTGTGTGTGTGTGTGTGTGTATGTGTGTGTGATATGAAAGTGGAAAGGGGAATGGGAAAGGAGAGGATGAGATCTTAGAGGAAGGAGGAGAGAAGAAAAGAAGAAGGAAGGACCACTGCACTCATGAATTCACAGCACTTATGGTTGCCTGTCCAAGACTTACACAAGATCAAGCCAAGCACCATTCTAGTACAGAGTAGGAAGGAGTTTGTAAGCCTCACCCCTAACTGAGGAGCTATGGACAAGTCATAGTTTGTGGAGAAAGGTAAGTCAGGTTTCTGTAACTGTGTGGCTCCTGGAAGTCACCATGCCCCATCCATCCCCTCATCCAGAAGTACATGAACAACATAAACTGGAATTATTAAATTTACTAAAAAAAAAAAAAAGAGTACATGAAGTTGGGAGGAAATGAGAGGGAATCTCAGTTGGAGTCAGGGGAGGATTTGGGGATGAATATGATCCAAGTACATTATATGAAATTCTAAAAGAATTAATAAATATTTAAGTAAAATAAGAAGGAAATGGGAGGGAAGAAATAAAAATAGAGCAGTGAAATACATGTAACAGGAGAGCAGAAGAAGCCATGATTCAGGAAGAGAAAGGGACCAGCAAGAGTGACAGAAGAGAGCTTGGCAAGAAGTGTGAATAAGAAGAAAGCATCATGACATCTATGTGTATCCAAAATGCCACGTGAAGCCTATGATTCAGTATGCAAACTCAAAGCTTCTTAAACGTCATGTCAAATCATCTGTTCAGCAGGAAATGTCTCCAATAGGGCACTTGTTTTTACAGCTAGCTTGAAGTTCTGTTGTATTCGAACTTCAGGCCCATTAGAAAAAGATGGCTCTCTCATTCTAAAAAGAATCAGAGGAAATTAATCTATACCAAAAAAAAATGAATATGTAGCCTTACAGAGTTTCTCCCAATGAAGCTGCCTTTGTTAGGTTTTGTTACTGGGATAAAAGACTCTAACTAAAAGCAACTAAGGAAGAAAAGGGTGTGTTTCAACTTACACTTCCATGTCACAGTCCATCACTGAGGAAAGTCAGGGCAAGAACTCAAGGCAGGAACTGAAGTAGACACCATGGAAAAACCTCACTTCTGGGCTTTCTTCCTGGCTCACATCCAGCTGCCTTTCTTACACAGCCCAGGCCCACCTGCTCAGGGACTGCACTGCCCAAAGTGGGCTGAGTCCTCCTACTTCAATTAACAGAAAGAAAATACCCTACAGACGTGCCCACACCCCAATCTGATCTTTGCTTGTAAGTTTGTATGTTGCTGCACATGTGGTTGCATGTGTGCATGCGGATGTATACATGTATGTGAGAACGTATGTGGAAGACAGGTATCATGCCAAGGCATCTACTCTTCTTTTTGAGAGAGGGTCTCTAACTATCTTAGAACTTGATTATTATACTAGCTGGCTGACCAATGAGCCCCAGGGACCCACCTGTCCCTCCCTCCCCATCACTGGGATTCTAAGTGTGCACCACCGTGCCTGGCTTCTTTATGTGGGTCCTGGGGATTAAACTCAGCTCCTCCCACTTATGCAGCCAACACTTTACCAAGGGATCTCCTCAGTCCCTGCTTGTAATTTTTTAATGGAAAGGACATATGGCTTGGTCTCTCCAACTCTGACAGTTAATTCTCAAAGTCTATGACATTCTAATTTATACACTTCGCTCTTAAAAACCTGTATCAAGACTTGGGTTCTAGATAAAGATGATAAAGGAAGATAGCTGTCTCGAAGACAGCAAAGCCAAGGTCTATACCCTGAAAAGCAGTGACTGCCTGAGTCTGCATCTTTACCCAGGCCACTGTGAGATCGCGGGGATGGCTTGGTTGTTGTGCTGCGTCTGACTGCAAAACCAGCTTGTTCCAAAATGCAATTGTCATTCTAAGGTAGACCCTGTTGCCCTTCATTTTCACATAATTGACTTTTTCTAGTTACAATACACCCAGGCATGATTTCCCTCACCACAATTACTCTCTCTTCCTGTGTCAGACTGGTACCCCACGTAGAGCAAGAACTAGATAAAAAAAAAAAAAGATGGCTATAAAAAGGCTTTCCCCAACCTGAAAAGTATTCTAAAGCCCTTAGTCCACACACAGCCTTTGCTTCTTACTCTGTCTATAGTACTGAGATACAGCAGAATAAATCACCATCAGCCACCTAGGAAGGGAAGAGTGAAAGTCTTCTCTCAGTCTTCTACCAGCTGCACACACCCCCATCCTCTCAAAGCCTGTCCTTCCACCCTGCCCCCTCCTGAGCTGTAAGGCATCAGAGCTTAAGCTTTCTCACAGTCTGCTGATATTGCCGGCTTCTGCATCCGTCTCTCCCACTAGACTGCAAACAACTTAAGGGGCTATCCATTCACCATAGCTCCCAGGACCAGCGCTGTCTTTACACAGGACTACCACAGCAACTTCCAGCTAAAGCAATAAACAGAAGCATTTCTGTACTCTGCGATCTGCATGATTCTACCAGTTATGAGATACTTCTCCTGTGAGACAGACCACTACCAGGGGAAAAATTGAGATTCAAAGGTACCCCAAACTATAAGACATATTCCAAGTCTAAGCTTTTCCCTTGGTTTAAAGCATAAAACAAGAAAGAAAGGAGAGAGCGCGTGCGCACACGCACACACACACACACACACACACACACACACACACACACGCTCACAATGTTGAAATCAAGCTTGGGGCTGCATGCCTTTAATTCCAGCACTTGAGAGGCAGAGGCAGGTAGACGTCTGCTGTGGGAATGTTCTGTATGGCAAATGTGTTGTTAATAAAACACTGATTGGCCAGTGGCTAGGCAGGAAGTATAGGCGGGGCTAACAGAGAGAATAAAAAGAACAGGAAGGCAGAGGGAGTCACTGACTGCCAGCCACCACCAGGACAAGCAGCTTGTAAAGATGCCGGTAAGCCATGAGCCATGTGGCAAGGTATAGATTTATAGAAATGGATTGATATAAGCTATAAGGACAGTTAGCAAGAAGCCTGCCACGGCCATACAGTTTGTAAGCAATGTAAGTCTCTGTGTTTACTTGGTTGGGTCTGAGCGGCTGTGGGACTGGCAGGTGAAAGAGATTTATCCTGACCGTGGGCCAGGCAGGAAAACTCTAGCCACAGACGTCTATGAGTTCGAAGCCATTCTGGCCTACGTATCGAGTTCTAGGCCAGCCAGGTCTACATAGTGAGACTCCATCAAAAAACACCAGCAACAGAAGTGAGAAAGAAGAAAAAAAGGTGAAGATAACTTTTTAAATTAAAAGCAAAGATTTCTGTCTGTGTGCTCGTGTGTGTGATGCAGGGGATGAACTCAGGTTGTCATCCCTGTGCAACCAGGGCCTTTACTGCCCAGCCACCTTTCCGGCCTGATATCACTTTTCAGGATAGACACATACGCCCGTCTTTACCCCAAACAAAACCCTTCATTTCTACTTAGCTTCTTATTTCATGACTCCCAGCATTTCCTCTCACACTAGATGCCGATCCAGATTTAAATGACCCTCCTTCCCCTCTGGTCACACACTGCCTGGAGGGGTGTTTGTCCCCATTTCATATTATTATATGTGAAGCTATCAAAGCAGCGTCCACGAGGAGAATCGGTTCACCTGAAGGGGAAATATGTCCGCCACCAGGCATGATGGTAATAAAGCTAGCCATTCATCATCCACCTCGGGGAATCGAGTCACTGAAAATTCGCCAGATGACAAAGAGGCCTCTGGCACTTCCAATCAGAAGTTCCCCACAGCCATCAGCAAAGCTTTGTCACTGACAGAAAATGAAAAATGTCACTTTCCACAGTGTTACACACCTGCCACCATGGCAGAAAATGTTATGCAAATTAATTTTTAAATCTAATAATTATAATCAGACACATGCATGCATTTATAAGTACATATTACAGTGCTAGGGATTGAATCCAAGGCCATAGCCCAGCTGATGCATTTATATAACTGTATATTTCCATAAATACACACCATCTACATGTAGGTGGACTTCAAATTTAACTGAAAAGGAAGTGAACTCATATAGGACTATTTGGTTCTAAGTCCTCAAGCACTGCATAATTAATAACGGAAGCACATGCTATTTTGGGGGTGGACTTTGGAGTCAGAGAGAAAGAGACTCTAATCCTGAGCCTGCCACTTCCTCCCTCTGTGGCCTTGGCCAAGTGCCAATGTCTTCCTCTGAAAAATGAGCCCCATGAGACTGTGACACCTCATGAAGGGTTAGATGAGAGCCTCCGTGTAATGTGTTGAGAAGAAAGACTGGCAGAGACCGGCAGACTACAGGTGTCTGTACCAGGGAGCTCTCAGCATTGGAGCCACATATAGAGCTGGGTTTGGTTTGGTTTTGTTTACTCTTTGGGGGCCTGCCACCTAGCTCTCAAACAAATACATAGCGACTTATTCGTACTTATAAACACCCGGCCATAGCTTGGCTTATTTCTAGCCAGCTTTTCTATCTTAACTTAACCTGTTTCTCTTCTATGTTTTGCCTCTGTTTCTTTATTCTAGACGTCTTTCTTCCCTTCTTACTCCGTTGCTGGCTGTATAGCTGGATGGTTGGCCCCTGGCGTCCTCCTCTCCTTCCCCTGTTCTCACTCTTAGCCCTCCTTCTTTTCTCCTATTTATTCTCTCTACCCACCAGTTCCATCTATTATTTCTCTCTCCTGCCTAACTATTAGCTGTTCAGCTATTTATTAGACCAATAATAAATTTTTATTTAGACAGGCAAAGTAATACAGCCTTACAGAGTTAAACAAATGCAACATAAAAGAACACAACACATCTTTGCATCATTAAACAAATATTCCACAGCGTAAATGTGACTATAACACACATCTTAAACTAATATTCCACAACAGATGCTCAATTGCCTTGTCCATGGAATGTCCTCTTATCACATAGTCTGGCCCTCAATTTCCTGGTGTTTTCCTTTTATCACTTTCCCGTCCCACGATCAACCTCTGCATCCTCTTCGGCCTATAGGTGCCCTACTGATTCTTCGTGACTATTCCCAGGACTGGGTTATTGTAATGGCTTCTCAAATTTAGCCTTCTCAACTCTAGTCCACCCCAGGATGAAATCCCGTACATGACATAGCTCTTCACAAAATTCCCAAAGCTTCCACTGCTCCTCACTTCTCTCACTGTAGCATCCCAGAGACCCCTCTTTGGGCCTTGTGGGCTTTTCCAGGCATTTCTCCAACTTGTAGCCTCATTTTGAATCACTCTGATATACCTTACTCCTATGCTGCATTCAATTCCTGTAAGTGGATAATCTTGGTCACATGACTCTTTATCACAATGTGCTTCCCTTACTGCTGCCTTTGAAATTTCTAAGGGTTGTGCAGGCAACATCGCTCAATGAGAAAAGACACTTGCCACCAACCCTGATGACCTGAGTTTGATTCCTGGACCCACATGAAAAAGTAGAGAACTGACTCCCACCGTGTTTTGTTGGCTCTTGTGAAATGTATGTCAATCCCGTGTGTCACAGAAACCACTCAAACAGAAAATCAGATCAACCCTTGTCCTTGACACTAAACTCAGCAGTGGAGGCTGGATGCTGGGTTGCTGCGCTCTCTCCCCAACAGAATGTACGCTTCCAGCTCATCAAGGCAGTGCAACTTTCATCCCTTGAACATGTAGCTAATGTGAACTTGGCCATGATGTGTACTCAGATCTACTACAAATATCTTAATCTATACATGGGTATGCACAGAAAACTGAACAAGTATGTTGGGTTTTGCTTTTAGGGGGTTAACTTAATGGTGCTAGCAAAAAAAATTACTGCTGTTAAGATGGGGTTTGGTGAAATCTGCCCAATTTCAGAATAGAAGAGTTCAAACGATGGAGTTAAACTTAATCATTTATGTTTTGTTCCCTGGCAGTTCTGGAGTTGGAGCCCATGGCCTGGTGCATGCTAAGCAAGCTCTCTACCACTGAGCTACACCCCCAGATCCCCGTTCACTCACTTAATATAATACTGTAGACCAGTGGTTCTAACCTGTGGGTTGTAACCCATCTGTGGGGTCCAATGACCCTTTCACAAGGGTCACCTAAGACCATCAGAAAACTCAGACATTTACATTATAATTCATAACAGTAGGAAATTTACAGTTATGAAGTAGCAATGAAATAATTTTAGGGTTGGGGGTCACCACAACATGAGGAACTGTATTAAAGGGTTGCAACAGTAGGAAGGTTGAGAATCACTGATATAGACGGTCAATAGAACTATGTTTTAAATTATGTTTTAACTCTATCTTTGCTGTTAGACAAGACTCTTGACCAAGTCAGCAAATCAGACAAAAAACTATTATTTGTTAAACTGGCTGAGGGAAAAAAGAGTTTTAAATCAGAACATCTAATTAATGAATACTCAAAATTGTAGTGGGTAGCTCTGGTCCTAAAGTAATTAGGCAAGAAATTATCACCAACAACAAAAAATGCTTAAATAACATCTTTGGGAATATACCCTTTAGGAGACTCTTTCTCAACCACCCCTCTTAATTGGTATTGCCAAGAACTATAAAATCATGTGTACAATCAAATCAGAACACTACAAAATTAAAATCCAGTGATGCCAAAACAAAGGAAAGAGAAGAGTAACTCAAGACTGTGCCTCAGGAGAGTATGAGTGCCAGCTTCAAACCCCTTCCTCCTCCTGTTTTTAAATCTCCAAAATTATAGAAGCATTCATTCATGGTTTTTTGTTGTTTTGTTTTTATTTTTTGAGACAGGGTTTCTCTGTGTAGCCTTAGCTGTCCTGAAACTCACTCTGTAGATCAGCTGGTCTTGAACTCACAGAGATCCGCCTGCCTCTGCCTCCTGAGTACTGGGATTAAAGGCGTGCGCCACCACCGCCCGGCAATTTATGAATATCATTTTCTGTCACTTCCTTTCTGCCCTGTACACAGGGCTGTTTCTCATTTCCAACTTTCCCCATCATTTCCCAATTTTCCATACTCGATACATTCTAACCACCAAAGACAATTTCTGAAATCCCATAGTCATATTATGGATTTTAATGCACATAAAATTATAGATCAGTTTTTGTTTGTTTTGGCTTAGTTTTTAGTTTTTGGTTTTTGAAGACAGGGTTTCTCTGTATGTAGTCCTGGCTGTCTCGGAACTCGCTCTGTAGACCAGGCTGGCCTCAAATGGACAGAGATCTGCCTGCCTCTGCCTCCCTAGTGTTGATATTAACAACATGTGCCACCACTGCCCAGGATAGATCAGTTTTTTAAAAAGCATATGTACGTGTGTGTTACATATGTGTGGATATATGTATATGTATTATGTATGTACATATATATCTCATACATATATCCTCTGCTCTTTTGTTTTTTGGAGAAACTATTTCTTCCGAGACATCATAATCAGTTCACTAAAGTCCAGTTTGCCGCTGTCACAGCTCCTGGACTCATCATCCTTTCTCTAGACACATCTTCAGAGAACACTTAAAGGCCTTTCCACACTTCCTGTCACTAGTAAGAATTCCCTGTGTCTTATGCAGTAATGAATTTAAGCAGGATGTTTGCCAGCGAGTTCCCCAAATGGCAGAGGTCTCCCCCCAACGCCTCCCCATCTGTGACAGCATTGGAAAAACTCACTCACCTTCGGCATGTCGATGATTGACGGTCTAGGGATGGATGTCTGGAAAGTTACCGCTTCACAGTCTGGTTCGTCATTTAGGGACCTGGGCACACTCTCGGGGGTCTCTGCAGGTTGGACAATGGTGTGTTTGCTGTTATTGCCATTGGTGCTGCCATTTCGCTCTGAGCGCATGTCAGAATCTCGCCTTTTCTCCGGAGCTCTTTCGTCTTCTGCCTTGGGGTGACTTGGATGCCTGCCTGCTTTGGCCGTGGGCTGGACATAGATGGTGGAGTGAGTATCAGCTGAGCTGGCCTGATCAAAGGCGGCATTCTCCCTGGTGTTACCAAAACAAGCCAGCAGAGCTGAGCAGGGAAAGGAGTGCATCCTTCGAGATGGGAACGTCAGGCTTTTGGTGAGCCTCGCCTTCCACGTGGACATGACCTGCAGCGATGCATGGCAGAGTTCAAAGGAGAAGAGGAAGTCTTCCGGGGGCTACCTTCGAGTAACCGCTCCTGTGCCTGAACAGGACGCACCAGTGACTGTTGCCCCTACGTAGAAGTGGAGATGGCCGGCCCATCCTCTCCGAGAGAGTCTCCCGGCATCTAGCCACTCTTGGAAGCATTCATCTGGGGGATTTCACGCTCTTCCTTCCTTTCTTGCTGTCAGTAGCTAAAGAAGCGTCTGTGAGGCAGGCAGTTGGCTCGGGTTACAGTCCCCAGCAGGGCAGACGCTTTGGGGGTAAGGCAGTGCCAAGGCAATGGACAGCTGCTTCAGGTTACCTTGGAGGCATAAAGATAATGTAGCCTGTTAGCATCCGCCATAACAGCGTCAGCCCGTGTATCAATATCATCATAACAGCCGCAAAACCTTCTACAGTTTCCCCCTTCAAATATTTATTCACCCAAACAAAACAGAAACCGCCCAGTTACCTGTGGCAAATGAAGACCCCTGTGAGAGGCCACAACCCTGGCACCTGCTTCATTATTAAAACAGACGGTACACTGGATCTTTCATCCAGAGAGATCCATGTTTGTACTTAATGTCATGAAGACTTTTCTGGATCTTTCCGGAATCTTCCTATAATAACAGTGTCCTGGTTTCAGGGTCCATGCTGGATCTAGTAACTATAAGTGAGTGTTTATTGCTCTGTTTTCTTACCATCAAGTTCCTGATTTTTTTGTTATGATTATTTTTTAAACACTACAAAAAAGAGCACACTAACAATTAAAATTATGTAGTATACTATGCTCCTGATGGTACTACGCACGTCTGGAGTGGTATTCTATTGGGTATACGTGTTGCCTAATTTAAAAATAAATAAATAAATTTCAGTTCATGTAGACCCTTTCACTTTTCAAACCATTTATATGTGAATGGAGCTGAGTGTGGTGGCACATGCCTCTAACCCCAGAAGTCAGGAGATAGAGGCAGGAGGATCACCCCAAGTTCAAGGTCAAATTGTGCTACATAGCAAATCTAGGCCAACTAAAGATATACAATGAGAATCTATCTCAGAAATAAGTAAACAGTAATAATAATAGTAAATTCTAACCACATTCTAAGATAATCCAAAAAGCAGGATTTTCCCCTAGCCAAACTTCTGCTAGGAATGTTCTAGAACTGTAATACTGTAATGATTTTGCCATGAATAGTGACTCCTAGATCAAGGTTTCAGGACATATTACCTACTCTAATTCATTTGTTTGTTCTTTTATTTAATGTCAAGCTATATTCCCCACCTGAGACAGGAAGTTATAATAATAAAAATAATAATAACAATAATAATAATGCCTAATTTGCAGACTCAGAAACTGAGTCTTTGAAACCTCAACTGACTAAAGGAAAATGATGCCACCAGGAGCGTCTGGATGGAAGTTCAAAGAACCTACTGGACACATCATCAAACACAGACTTTATGTTAGTGTCTGCCAAAAGTTGGACTCTATGCAGTGGTGTTGCACAACTTTAATCCCAGTACTTGGGAGGCAGAGGCAGGTGGATCTCTGAGTTCAAGGCCAGCCTGGAACAGGGCTACACAGAGAAACCCTGTCTCCAAAAGACATCCCCCCAATAAAGTTTGACATGGAACATGGAAAGATGCTACCTACTGAAAGGTCAGCGCATGACAAGCCCTGCAGCAGATTTCCCACGGTGTAAATCTCATTCTTCTTTTAAAACTGAAGTGCACAGCCCAACCTTTCCTCCAGGGAGGGAGCAGGAAGTCCTCATTCCTGGGGGGCCTGCAAACTGCTTCATCTCTCACCCGCCCCTCTGCTACAGTCAGTTTGAGAGCAATCACCACACGCTGTCTTCAAAAGTACTTACAGGTAAGGGCGCCTATGATGCTTAACAAGGTTTTGGAGGCTTGGAAATAACAGGAAGAAATGAAAGGCAATTCTTAAATCTAGTCTTATTCATCTGTTCATTCAAGTACAAGTGAAAACACTGTCTAAAGGGGCAGATCTGGGGTTAACAATGACATTTTCTCTCTTTCATTTTGAGAAGGGGTCTCTCAGGTACACCAGTCTAACCTCAAACTCTTGACCATCCTGCTTCCACCTCCAGAGTGCTGAGTGTCCCAACAGGAATATATCCAAATAAACCAGCATCCCAATCATGGCCCACGCAGAATATGAACATTTCACTAGGGTAACTATGGAGTCTGAACTAGAACACTGTTAACAGATAATGGGTATTGAGTATCAAGAATCTCAGGAAATTAGTTCATTTAATCCTTACAACCCTAGCAGAAAGATGATATTATTCCCATCTTACCCATCAGCAAAACAAGATAGAAATTTAAGTAACTTGCCTAAGGACACTAAACTGATAAGGAAGAAAGCCAAATCATAAGCCTGGGTAGCCTGGTCCCAGAGTTCACACTCCTAATCAGTGTGTAACGCTACACAGACACACACACACACACACACACACACACACACACACACACACACACACGTCAAAGGGGAACTTTCCAATGCTCTTCAATCCTACCTCTAAGACTTTATTTCACAGATATATGTGTGCAAAGGGAAGTACTCCTAACAACTGAATTTAAAAATCATAGAATCCGATGTTAATCAGAAGACAAGCCAATATATAAGAAGCCATCTGTACAAAAAATATTACACAGCCATCAAAAAGGATGAAGAAATTTCAAGTATAATGTAGTATACTAATTAAGCATGTGTATATATAGGCTCTGTAAGAAATCAGTTCAACAACGGTAATGGAATTCTCTCACGAGTTTAAATGCACAGCACTAAAAAGCATGAGAAGATGATCATTAATATACCAGAAAACTCAACAACGTCCCACAAAACAAAACCATATGTAACCTTATTAATATGGTCATAAATTATCTCCGATGTTTGAGCAGACATCATTGACTAGAAAGGGGAATGCTACTTCCTCCTCCTCCCTGCCTACTTCCTGTGCCATGGCCAAGAACTGACCATCTGCCTTCTCAGGCCCATTTGGACTGCTGATTATGGAGAGTCCAGAGACAAGACTCTTAACTCTCCCTCCTTCTCCTTTCTAGTCACTTCCTGCTCCAGGGGGATGAACGCTAGGTTATCGCCTCCCCTGAGGAAGACAGCTCCTCGCCACCAGGTCTTAGACCTTGTCCCATAAGACAACATGCATAATTATATTTTGGAGCCCAACATAAACCACTGATAGTTGCAGGAAAGGACATTTCCTTCTAAGTGTGGAAGAAGCAAGGTCACCCGGGACAGGAAGTCGGGCTCAAGGAACAGGGGACTCAAGAATCAGAACCACAAACACATAGTTGTCAGTAAAGCTCTGTCACCGTTTGGTTTTATCTCCTCCCTTTTCTTGTATGTATTTATAAATCAAAGTGAAATAAAAATAGGATTATACTTTTTTTATTAAAAATGCTTCTGCAACAATCTCTCAAGCATTTGTGAGAAGATCTGAAAACATTTTAATTTGTTCTAAAATTGTATTTGAAAAGCACACAATTTTTTTTCTCAAATAAAACTGCCCTACCTTTACATGCTAGAATTCTCTTTACCGGAGCTAGGATATAGCTTACTCTGTAAGGTGCTTGCCTCGCAAGCATGAGGATTTGAATTTGGATCCCCAGTACCCATGTAAAAAGCTGGATGCAGTGGAATATGCCTGTAATCCCAGACAGAGCACAGGAAGGCAGAGACGAGAGGTTCCTTGGGGCTTAATGGCATTCCAGCCCAGTCAGTGAACAAGCTCCAAGCAGTGAGAGACCCTGTCTCAAAGAATAAGGTAGAGAGCAACTGAGGAAGAAGTCAACATTGATCTCTGGCCTCAACGCAAACATATGTGCAGGCATGTACACACAAACACACACCACACAATTCTAGTTACCTCTCTTTCCTTTTCTCATATAAGAATCCCAGATGATCCCAATGTTATCTTTCCCCCAGAGGGGTGGGAATAAAAAAGCTTTTCAGCTTTCTACTCAAAGCTAATAAACAGGGTTGCCTAGGAAAATCCAGACCTTTTCTGTTTGATGTTCCTAATTAACTTCCTTTAATAAATCTTTGACCTTGGGTAGATTCTGAGATCCCCACATGTGTCCCCTCTCCAGACCCTTTCACCATGCTTCCTGGCCCACAAGCCACCATTCAAGGGTGTCAGCAGTCCCCTGAGGTGGTCACAAGAACATCATGGAAGTCCTGGTAGTGTCAGTCAGTTAACAAAGGACGGCTGAATTCTGTCCTTATGATGGTTGCTGAGACGTCTCTTGTGTAGTCCTTTTGCCGGCTGGTCTGTTGATAGCATCCAGCGATCTATGGATGAAATTTTGCTCTGATAGTCTCAGACTCAAAAGGTAAAGCCCTGAGACATGGGTCTTGGATATTTCTCTCCAGCTGCACTGGGGCAATGGTTTGCCCCACACTTCCATCTTCCTTTATTTAGGACCCACAGTGCCTGTAGTCTTCACACACACACACACACACACACACACACACACACACACACACA